>JAAAKE020128748.1:0-14615 GCA_010014785.2 Anisolabis maritima | reverse complement strand
AGTTCTACTAAGCTCTTTAATTTACTATTTATAATTTTTTATTATAAATCAAAAACTATTGACGATATCTACATTTTGTCTTCTTATTCTTGATATACGTGAAATTTCGTATTGAATTGATATCTCATTTATCTTATAATGACTAAAATAGCCTTTTGTGAAATATTTTTTCAAGGGATTAATATAATTTTTTTTTAAATCTCAACAATCCTACTCACCATTTGCCCATTTGCTTCTAACTTGATTTAACTTTGATCCACCCCCATCCCCGATAAAATTTTCATAAAATTATTTAAGGCATTCCAATTTTTTTCTGGTTTTTATTAATTAATAAAAAAAGAAAGTTAGAAAAATAGGGATTATAGATTCGTACTCCTTATAAAATTCTGTATCGAGTACATATATAATATCCCAAGTTGTTTACTAACATCTAATATTTTTATGATTTTTATCAATAGATCGACAACTACTCGATATATCGAAATTTTGTTTATAGATGATTAATCTACGTGAAATTTTGTATTGTAATTATATATTAATATCATATGTCTTACAACGATTAAAATAGTTTTGTAAAATATTTCTTCATAGGGATAATATATTTTTTTTTAATCTAACACTCCCTAGGACTTTCTCTCTCAAGATCAGCTGATATTCTCTTTTTATGTTCTCCTCTTTTTTTTTTTTTTTTTTTTAATCACTCAATCTTTTTGCTTACAATTTTTTCTTAATATTAATCATTGAATTTTTTTTTCATAAAAAAAAAAAAACATTTGAGACAGAAAGGACAATGATCCTACTCCAAACAACATTCTTTTTTTTCGGGTTTATTTTAAGTCCGGACTGGTTACTATCTATATTCTTACAAAGTATCCTCACATTCTAACCTTGAACTATCAGATCAAATGTAAATGAAAGATGAAAAGAATTTTTTTAAATTGACAAACAATTTATAAAATTTTACTTTCCTTTCCTCACCATTGTTCACAACTCACTACATTCATTCTTCCACCAAGGACATTAACTGTCAAAATGTTCACCTAATTGCTGCAGGTGTTCGAATTAAATTTCAATTATAAGCCTTTCTAAGTTAAAATATATAATTTCCATCCTATAAGTTAAAAAAAAAACATTTATTTATTTGTATTCCTATCTCTAAGTGTGGAGTTCATGAGTCAAATGACGGCATAATACACAAGAGATATAATTTTTTCATAAAGGTTGTAAAATAAATGAGAAAAAGCAGCTATTCTTTTTTATTTAGATTTATTTCCTCTAAGCTGATATTTCGACGGGTATGCATCATCATTAGGATTAGCCATTTGAATGTTAAAAATGAGCATAATATTTGTAGATAACAACCTGGGAAGAGGCACTAGTGATTTGATGCCTGACTGCCTACTTTGTTTCTAGATAGATATATAGAAAATGTTTGAGGCATCAATTGATTGTTGATTGAAGAGTATAGTGATAATCCCCAAGAACCAAAATACCAATATATTCTTTAATCAATTTATAGTGTAGGATTAGCGCTCCTTCCCTAGATGCTCACTATTATGCAGACAAATTTTTTCATTATGCTAACAACCATTTTTAACTTTATTTTGGTTCTAGAAGTCAGCTGAGAGGAAATAAATTTAAATGAAAAAAGAAAAGCTGCATTTCTAATTTATATTACTGCCTCCTTAAAAATTGCATTGCAACATTACATGAATTATTTATATTAATTTTTTTTAAAAAGGATGTCCACGCTTATGCCCCAGTCGTGATTATCTTAATGCCTTTTCACCTAATTGGAAACAGCCATGTCATGTGGTCAGTTATCAGTTGTCAAATGAACGCACTGCTGATTTACAGTCCAGGCTGTAGGCAAAGACCCAACCAGGACCAAAATCCTTTTAATAAATAAATTGTTTAACCTGATAGGTTTCCTATTTTTCGTAGATTAATTTGTAGATTGGTGTTTCTATTCTTCCCCAAAAGGGGACTAGGACTAGTCTCATCAAGATTTTATATAGTACCATATCATGAGTTTCTTCTAATTTATCTGATCATACAAAGAATTCGAACTCGCTGGCATGTAATATTTGGAACATATGCGTATCATAGCCAATTAAAAAAAAAGCTTTTAGTGATCGCTACCTTGGAGTGGAGATTTTTCAAACGGCCCTCCTTGCTTTATTCTATGGCCTTGAGACCTGGTCGTTTAGAAGCATTACGAGAAGCTCCCTCAAGCGATGGTTTCTCCAGGAATGATTTTACCAGAGAACCATTCAATAAAAAAGAAATTAAATGTATGTATGTACTCTGCCTATCTCTCAAAAAAATCAAACTTTTAATGAATCAACGTGCAGTTAATATGTACCCAGCACCATAGCAAATAGCGAGATGGGAGATTCTGTCCAATATTATTAATATTAACCAGCTTTATTTACCTTTTATTATTTAGTCTGATATTAAATAATTATTATCATTTTTATTAGCAATTGAAGGATAAAAGTTCCCCTTCAACTAGAAAATTACAAAGAATACGTATAGAATGTTTCCGTGGTTGAAAATGTTTCTCAGACTCCATAACATGAAAATCCTTTTTCTCTCAAAGTGCATAATTCATGTCAAAATCGTAGATTAGCAACCATTCTATAAATCTAAAATAAGCTTTATCTTAATTTGAATACAAAATATTAAAGAAAAGAAGAGAATAGGTTTTTTTTTAAATAAATCCATATATTTAAAAAAATCTTGAATTGTTATAAAAATTCATCTTGAATGTTTATAAGAAAAAAAATAATATAAAAGAAAAAATAAATATAGGTTAATTAAAAAAAGATTACGTCATTGGCAACAATAGACGTTGTAGATCTCGTAACTCCCTGTTCATCAGTTATTTCTCCGTAATTAAGGCGACCGGATACATATACTCTTTGACCTTTTCTCAAATATTTATATACATTTTCTCTCAAATTTGGATGAAAAACACAAATTCTATGCCATTCAGTCTTTTGAAGATAATCACCTAAAAAAGTAATTAATATCCAGTCAGTAAGTAGGTGGCTACACGTATAGTGATCAAAATCAATTTTTCTTTAATTATGTTAATCTTAAGATGACTTTGATCAAAAAAAGGTGGTCTTAGTTGGTAGATGAAGTCCCAGCTGGTAGATGAAGAGAAGGTTTCTACCAAAGAAGATGGCCATTATCGCCCCACTAAGAGTATAAACTCAAATCTTGAAATTCTCTTAGTGGACTGAATATTCTAAACAAGATTGCACATGGACTCGATGCTTGGGCAGTGAGTTTATGGACTCTTGATGGACAAATGATGCACAAATATCAAGTTTTTACTGGTACTTTCTTAGTGGATTGAAAATGGCGATAGTCCATTAAAGCCGAAACGGCTGGATATGTGCTTTTTGCACAGAGGTCCCTTCCTTGGCTGAAAACTTCTCTTCACCTATTATCTGAAATACTAGTGCAATAGTAAAATCAGAGTTAGAACAACATTAAAAATCAATATTACAGCAATATATATTACAAAAGCAGAAAAAATTTATTGTAGCAATATTGTAGTAATGATCACAATATTTCAGAGCTATATTGCAACAATTTTCTGTGCTGTTAAGTTTTTTTTTCATAAGCCTTTTTCGCCATTTGATGCCATTTTGACTCCAACTTTATTTATTTAAATAAATCGACTGTTAGGGATATATATATATATATATAATGGAATATATCGAAACATTTCGTCAAAATTTTGTTTATTCCATCCTCAGCCTTATTAAGTGTTTGTTTAAAATGGCATGTCAATCAGATAAAAAATAGTCTTCATTCTCGATATCGAAATTAGCGCGTCCCACAAAATGATTGGAAAAGCAAATTTTGCATTATGGAATTTTTCGTTTCAGTATTTTCAAAATTGGGTATAAAATATGAAAAATTATTCACGCAAACCAAATATTCATTATATATATATATATATATATATATTCCTTGTAAATATCCCTTTTTTTTCAAATAACTACCTGGTATTCAACTACCTCATTTTATAGTTAATTAAAAAAAATACATTGAAATATTAAAATACCTGATTCATATTTGTGGTTAGTATGAGTTGCCAGAGAAAATATAACAACAGGATGTTCTTCTGATCCTCTTTTTTGAGGATCGCCACCAGCTCTGCCTAATAGGGTAACTTTATTTAAAGCTTTAAAAAAAATTTCATTTTAATTAGTTCAATAATATTCATATCTAAATAAAACTGTAAAATGTTATGAATTAATACATTAAAATAATTTATTAAAATTTTTTATTAGTAAAACTTACTTTTTTCTATTTTGGTATTTTTAATATTATTGACTTCATTTGATATTAATCTGATGAATGAATTCTTATTAACTTTTTTTGAGAGATTGAACTAAAATAAAAAATTATTAAAGAAAAATACTTAATGATAAAATATTATTACATTTATAATTACAGAGTGTTTAACAAAATTTGTGAACATCATGAAATTAATTTATATTTAACTTAATTTTTTTTTAATTATTGGTTTAAATAAACGAATAAAAATCTATAACAAATAAAATGATGAAATTATTAATGACAAAGATTTAAATAAAAAATATCAGGTAAGGTTAGTTTTTAGTATATAATAAATTTTCCTTAGTTTTCTTTAAGTGACAAAAGAGAGCATCATAATCTCATCGAGAAATTCAAAAAATTTTAATTTTCTTTGAACCTTTCTTGTCTTAAATTATTTAAAAATATTTTATTTAATTCAAAAAAATTTTTATTTTAATATTTATATATTTTTTTTCGGTATCTTTGGCTATTTAATCTTTAATCAGCGCGGTAAGGTTAAGGACGGATTTATAAATTGCAACGTTGCTTTGCCAGCCATGTTTAAAAACAGACGAAAAATTGATTTATATTAAATAATTAATATCTTCGTTATTATTGAGTTAGTTAAAGCAAAATTTCATTAAAATAAAGATAATAAGACGGGAAATGTAATTATATATAGAGAAATAATAATAAACTAAAGAAATAAATTTAAAAAAAATATAATAAGATGTCTCATCATGAGAACAAGTTTTAATTAATTTATAACTCCTAAACTAGAAACTGTACGTTAACGAAAATTTACAAAAATATTATTTATCGAATTCTGAATCCAAAGATATATCGTTTACCGGAGGAGTCCCGTCACATTGTGTGAAAACAAATAAAAACCACCCTTTCATTAATGAATTGATTACAAGTGTTAATTAATTTTTAACTCGAATACTAAGCTCCTAAATAAATTGTAGTATGAATATATGAATATTTATTATTGAAAGACGATATATAATTTATTAGGGTAATCCTAGTCATGGGGTTTAGGTTTAGGTTTAGCACTGGTATAGGTGCTAAAGTCCTTAACTAGAAGATTTGCCTTAATGAAATTTTTCACACATATTCTTTATTAAAACCCTAAATTTTATTTTAAAACCTATATTTATATCTCTAAGATCCAAATTGGTAGTCAACGATACTGATTTTACTTTTTCATATTTTCATTACTATATAATGTATTTGTGAAGTTTAGCAATCTTTGTAGCTAAATAGATAATAAATATTAAATAAATAAATAGAAAATAAAAATATTGATTTAATTTATAATTTAGAAATATATACCCCATCCAAAACTCAATGAGTAGTGTATTTTGTGTTTATTAAGAAAAAATTTTAAGAAAAGAAAGCATATAATTTTCCTTATTATCAGAAATTTTATATACTCTTATTTTAATTAGAGAAAGTTATCAGATTTATTATTATAAATCCCTTAAAAAGTCCAATGGCTTCCTGAATAAATTTGGTGTATTTACTAATCTGGTGAGTGGAATCGATTGTTTTAAGTCTCACTTTTGGGAACTTTCTCTTACCTGAAGAAAATGTAAAGTTATGTGCTTTCACCCAAGATTTTTTGTGTCGATATATTTTTTTCCTATCTAATTAAAATAAACGTATATAAAATTTCTGATAACAAGGAAAATTATTTGATACAAAAAAACAAACTAATATTTTTTGGAGAATTGCAGATTTTTTTTTTTGAAAAGAGATCAGCACACTGAGACTTAACGCGAGTTATGTATGTATAGATCGTCTGGCCTTCCATCTCTCAATTGAAATCTTAAAATTCTTTTGCGTATATTTTTTTTATTAGTTGACGAATTCTTATGAAAAATAGAAAACTCACTTTCAGTGAATCATAAATGTATACAAAATTTTTTGTTAAGATACACCGATTTTAAAGGCACTTTTATTAGTGACACCGACAATTTGAAATTTTGAATTTTGCGCTTTCAATTTTTAATAATTTTTTCTTCTTTTATTCGTTGTTTATTTTATTAAATAAGCATATTTAATGTTTGATTTTGATTGAATTTAATGGGAAAATAAATTCTCTAACGAGAACATGCTTGTTTTGAACATAAATTGCCATTAAATTAAAGAAAAGTCAATTTTTAACGTTTGTTTGACAAGTGGATTTATTCATTTTGGTTTTCATAAAATTATTTAAAAAATATAATAGATATAAACATAGTGAAAAGTATTTCTTAATCAGCATAGAATTCTGCATCTAATAGATGTATCATATGTCATATAAGTTTGTTGGATAATAATAATTCGGCATTCAAATTTTTTTTATGGTTAATTACTCAATAAAATAATTAAAATATAAAAATGGGGATTAGTGATTTGTAATCAGCATAAAATTCTCCATTACATATATAATATATCTACCAAATTGCTTAATTTAGAATATCATATTTTTGATTTTTATCAATAGATCTATTCGAGGATCGAAATTTTGTCTACGGATTCTTAATCTACATGAAATTTTGAAGTGAAATGATATATCATATGTCTTACACTAATTAAAATAGTCTTTTGTGAAATATTTTTTCATTAGGACAATATATTATTTTTTTTTAATCTCAACAATCCTTTCCCCCCTCGCCCCGCCCTTTCCTATTTTTATCTCTCTTGCCTCTCTCCAACAAAACAATTCTCTCTCTTTCTCCTCCAAGGTCACCTATTATTCTATAATATTCTTATGTACTCCTCTTCCTCTATTTTTTAATATCACTACTCTTTACTTATAATTTTTTCTTAATAAAAACAAAATATACTAATCATAATTCAATAAAAAATTCCTGAAAATTTTCGTTGAGGTCCAACATCTAGTTTAAGAGTTATAAATTAATTAAAACTTGTACTCGTGATGAGACATATTATATTTTATTTATTTATTTATTTATTTATTTATTTATTATTTCACTATATATAATTACATTCTTCATTTTATTATCTTTTATTCCCAAAAAATATAGCTTTAATTAACTAAATAATATTGGAGATATTAATTATTTGATGTAAATAATTTTCGATCTGTTTTAAAAAATGGCTCGCAAAGCGACGTTGCCATTTGCCCTTGACTTTATCATATTATTTAAACGATTCATGTATAATATATAGTTATAACTATACAATTTTTCCAGATTTATTTATTTACACTACTTGTTATCCAAAATTTTTATATTTATTTCAAAATTAAATTTATAATAATTAAAATAATTCTCGTTTTTTATTTAAAAAGTTTATTTAATTTTCCCACCAAAATTTATACTAACTTTAAAAATTTTATTTTTATACATTATATTTATTATTATAATAAAATCTTATCATTAATTTCTATTACCAATTTTAATCATATTAATATTTATAATTTTTTATTTAAAAAAGTGTTTGATATATATGTTTTGCAGTTAAGTTGGCATGTCTGACCATCTGCTTCAGCTGGCACTTTATTTGAAGTAGTTACCTGCTAACTGTTGTGTGTCTTAATATCCCTTTAGTTGATGTCCGACTTCTCCTTTCGCTTGTTTCGTTGATGTTTAATCATTTCCCCGTCGTCGCGTTCTTAGTTTAAAATATATTTTTGTGTTATTATCCAAAAATAATTATTTAATTTCAAGTGAATTTTTATTTTGTTAGTGAATTATTCAGCTCAAAAAATACCAAAAATTCTTGGAAACAGAGACCTCGATGCCATGTGAATTCGCCGTAAAATAAATTTTCTTCGAATTGGGATCTCATTATGGAATGGTAATTATTAATTTTTTTATTTAAAATCTTTTATTTATAAATTTATAAAAAAAAATCACAGAATCATAGAATATTCATAAATTTTGAATTATTATATGCTTTTTTCAAATAATATTTTATCAGTAAAATTAAAAATAAAAATGATAATCAATATCGAAGGACAAATTATTAAATTTTTGTGTTAAAACCAAACCAACCTTGGAATAAGACAACTCCTATCATTGACCTATATACATCCATTGACCGTACATTTAATATTACCTGACTTAAATACATTGACCTGACGGGACTTTTAATATTTACAAATTATATAGGATTTTGAAATATATAATTAAATAATAACCGGATAAAATTTACCACTCTTTAAAGGAAAACGAAAATTTATTCTTTCTTTTACAATTCATCTAATAAAAAGAGAAAGTAATAAAATAAGAGAGATTTAAATTATAAATAATATACTTATTTATTTATTTATTATATACACAAGATTACAAATATTATTTCATCTAATCCCATCTCATCGATAAGATTTATTTATCTAGTTCTGACGTATTAAATATGACCCAATATTAAAGTACTTTCTTGAATCTTCCCTAAAAGAGATGGATTAGAAGAAATTTTATATATCTTCAATTAAAAATATATAATTCTAAGAAATTTTTACTTTCTTTTGCTTATATATGAAATACCGGTATATAGTAGGAAAGTATTGCGATCGTAAAAAAAGATCGATATCGAGATTTTACTGGAAATACACGTTTTGCGATCCCCTGAGTCTAAAAAAATGGGTCTCGTAAAGTGATCTGTCACTGTGTCTGTGAACAGGATTTCTCAAAAACGAAAAAACGTACGAGGCTGAGATTTTATATATAATTATTTTATATATACCCCCGTCGCTTGCACCTTATTAGATGATCTTTGAAATGTACTATTAGGCCTTATCCCCCTAGAAAAATACTATGGAGCTCACTTTATTCTTATACGTTTTTGGGTGTTTTGTTATTTTCTCTCTAACTATTCCAATGATCGATTAAATTAGCTATACATTAATAGAAGAAATAGAGGGGGCCGTCGCCAAAAATCTGGTGGGACAGCACATCACTCAGCTTTCTTTACCATAGAGAGGACAAATTTGAAGTAGGTTTTTCACATCACATTTTTATCCATTTTTTTATTTTATCAATTAAAAAAATCCTCTAAAAATGATTTCATTAGTATTATTTTTACTGAATTAAATTCACTTCAATTTTACTTTTAAATATGGAAATTCCTATGCTTTATATCAGACATTTCCAAAGAATAGTGAGTAAGTGTAAACAAAACGCAAATTTATTTACAGGACAATTTACAATAACAATTAAGGAGGGGGAAACAAGGTCTCTGGGAGGAGCTGACAAACTGGAAGTGCAGGGAGCCACTGTCCCCAACTTATAATTAATTTAATTATATCTTTCTGTACATAAAAATATGTGTATGTCCGAATGTTTGTCCTGAAACGGTGGATAAGATTATGTAGGGGGTGGGCCCAGTTCACCTGCACGCTTCCTCCACCAATAAAATTTATAACAATTGATACAACACTATGATTACCATGATTTATCCATGGCATAACACCATGTTCACCATGTTTATAACTGTACAGAACCGCATCTCCTTGTCAAAGGAAGAGAGCAGAGGCAATAATATATCATCTTTAGAAAAAGTTCGTTTTTTTAAAATTTTTTTTATTTTTCGGACCAAATTATATTTTTCAATAATTAAAAATTAATTATATATACATTTGAAAATGATTTGTTATTTATAAATTTATTTTTTTTACCTATTTCATATTTCTTTAATACTAATATTAAAATAGAAAATCCCAGTTGAATTGCATTATGCTTGAAAGATAATTTAATCAACTTAACAAAGAGAATATTGAAAGAGCTTTTATAATTAATAATCCTCTATAGGGACTAAAAATAGATATCATTTATTCAATTATCAAAACGTTTTAAAATACTTTCGTTTGAAAAAAATTATAAAAGTTAATCGATCTAATTGAAATAGAGGTCATCTGGCTGGGGAATGTAGGTCTGCTGAATTTCCCCAAGAGAAGGAGGGGAGAGGGTGGAGGAGACTGAGAGCTGCACAGGTGCTGCAAAATAAAAATTGTTCTTTGAATTCTTATTTGATAACATTTTTATTGATTTAATAATAATTGCAACCTATTAAAAATATTTAATTGAAAAAAATTTTATTCCAATTAAAGTTGGAATCTTATCTTTTTGCTAAGGGTTTCTGTTTTAATGGATAAGAACAATGCTTAAAGCTTAAAACTTCAACACCTAATAGGTATGCTGGCGCAAAAGAAAAAATACACATAAAAAGCATCTCTGGTACAAATGTTTCTTCTGGAGTCAGTCACTCTACCAATTCACGTGTAAACAATACTTTAAGCCTTAGGGTGGGAAGTCTTCTCTGTCAAAATTATGCTTTTTTTAATTTAAAAAGAGATCAAACAAAAAATTTTGATAAACAACAAAATTTGTAATTTTTTACTATTGCACTTAAAGTTAATAAATTTTTGTTTAAGTTGGAACAATACTTCTCACTATATATTTCAAATATAGGAAAGATAAGTTTATTTTTTTTTTGATTAAAATTTCATGGACATTTATTACATTCTTCCCTCTGAACCTCCCAAATGGTCCCAGAGTGACAGCTTGCTACAGAAATGCTTGCTCCATGAAGTTCCTTCGAGGTAGGTGAAGATTCTTCGAAATAGTTGCAGGTCTCATCAGATAGAATGTTGTCTTTAAATAAAAAAATATTTTCAGAAACTAGATTGGAAACTTTACGAGTCATTTCAACATATTTTTGGTTAGGAGGGAATAAGAAGGGGAGAGCCAAACTGCTTCATTTATGCTCAAGCCTATATAAAAAGAATTTTATAGTAAATTGAAGCATACTTTAGGGCTTTGGGTAGCATTTGCTAGAGAAGGAATAATGAAAAGACAAAACTCAAAGAAATATATTAATTTTAACCCAGGGCGCTAAATTCCTAGTTAAACTGGCATGTTAATATAAATTATTTTTTCTTTTAGCTAGATAACAACATTAATTTTTCATTAGAATTTGATCTCTTATTTAATATTAATATAACCAGATTATTTTTGATCTATTTTTATCTTTACATTTTTTTAAATTAAATAATTTATTGGATACTATCCAAAAAAAAAAAAAAAAAAAAACCGGCATTAATTATAAATAAATAAACTATTAAGATAATTATCATAAGGCTAGAATATAAATGATAAATTTGGAAATAACCCCATAATAAAAAATTCAAAATGCTCCCATCCCGTCGTTATTTTCAATGAAAATATCTTTGTTTTATCATTTTTCGGATCTGTCCGGCGCCCTCTTTGATTAGTGCCTTAGACATTCGATCAACTTGATACCTTCTCTAAAGCCCTTTCTGATTATTTTTTATACAGTTCTTAAGAATAATCAGAGTCTAACTTGGACTTCCTTTGTGAACCTTTGTGATTTAATTTAATTTAACGGTTGAAAATGTTTAGAAATTTGAGTCTTTTCTGTTTAAATCCTAAAATTACCTCTGATTGGATGATTGATTGATAGTTCATTCAAACTAGGATTTCACTTTGAGGACCAGATCTCATTAAAATTTCTAATTAATTTTTTTTTGCTAATTCATTTCCATTTTCTAAATCCTATTGTTATAATAAGATTTCTCGCTCCGAGCAGGGTCCAGGTGTGACCTCCTCTCTAAATTTTTCATCTTTTTTTGCTCTTCGAAGTTTAGTTCTTGGTCAACATTCCCTCACTCTCCCTCTTTAAGCCGATTTTACCGTTAATAAATTAATTAGAATTATTAATGTTTATTGGTGAAATTTATACATGTACTTATATACATAATAATTACTCTATATACTTTCTTTTATTTCATTTCCCGAAAGCTTATCATAACTACTGATAAGATATAATCGATATCGACACTTCCTGAAATTTTTTATTATAAATCATAGAATAATATATATATTTGTAAATTAAAAATGCAATTTAGACCCGAGGCGGATTTAACAGGTATCGGACCTGGCCGAAAAGGAGTTCCGAACAAGTTTTGAATTTTTTCAAATATCATCGATGAAGGACCGCCAAAAGTTAAGCACCACCGGTCCTAGATTTATATGTATTATTGATTAATTTTATCCCTGGCTTAAATTTACTCCCCTTCCCCTTGGAGATTACGAATTGTCCAAAATGTTCAATACGGATTATAAACAAACCAGTGTTAAAGAAAAAGTCAAACAAAAAATTTAGATTAGGAAAAATAGGATGAGTTGATCAAAAAATAAAAAAGGGAGAAATTTTTAATTGTTATTTTCCATATAGGAGAATTTCACTAAATATTCACTATTAATATTCTTTTTATTATAGACCTAAATACTTTTGAAAGTTGTCTAAAGTAAAAATAATATAATTATAATAAGATGAAAAATTATGAATTTTAGTGATAAAAAACGAGAGAGAAAGAGTGAAAAGGCATCAGCTGATAATAAGCATTGACGTCATCAAATATTAGAATTGACAATAAAATAGAAATTTCTCTGATTACAACAGGCTAATGAGACGGGGGGGGGGGGCATTCAGTTATCGAGAGATGGTCTCTTTTGGGAAATTAATTTTTTTTCATTATTCTATTAATTTGTCAATATTCTATCTTATTTTTTCAAATCTATATAAAATATAATGTTTAAGCAGGTCTAAAGAGGGGGTTACCAAAAATGTCAACAAAATTTGGATTTTTTGTTTTTTAATAGGACCAATTTTGCCAACTTGATTTCATTGGACGAAAAAAGCAACTCATGTGTCAAAAAAATTTGTCAATTGCCTTTTACTCGTTCAACCATTTTTTTTTTAAAGAAAAAATAAGACTTTATTTTGTTAAAGAGAGGCGATGTGATGAACTTTTTTTGTTCATATTGAGATGATACATCTTTTTAAATCAAAATTTAGTTTAATTTAATTTATTTATTTAGTTTAGTTTTATGGTTTAGCGACCAGAAAGCGTGTTAATCACAATTATGATAACTCTGGCTATCCAAACTATTGTTGCCACTACCATAACGATTTGAAGATAAGCCCGCGATGATGCGCAGTGGCGAACCCAAGGGGAGCCTAAAGGACCCCATTAGTCACAGGGATAAATAATAATTACATATTAAACTTTTTTTGCCTAAAAAATAAAATAAATTTGTCGGATTTTTTAAATTTTATTTATAATGTATGAAATTCTTTTAGAGAATCAAAAGAAGGAAAGAAATCTTAAATTAATTAGCTTTTTTAACCTATACCCCCCCCCCCCCCCGAAGTTTAAATCCTGGGATCGTCGCTGATGATGCGTGATCGTATTCAGGAGCAAGGGAGCATTGTTTACAGGAAAAAAATTAACAATTTTGTATAGTCTTTAATTAATTACAACTTTTCAATTTCTATTTAATTTGATAGAGTTCTAAGTATAAATTTCAAAACAATCCGGATTCTTTCCGAGATGGGAGAAGACAGACCAGGCAGTTTGGTTGCTAGTGCTAAAGGGGCGCAAAAGAATTAAATTGAAAAATATTGGGACATTTTTCTCCAAAAATCTGGCTCACCTTTTTCTCTTTATCTTTTTCATGATATGAGGTTATTGTCCAATGATCAGCTAAACAAATAAGGAAGTTGTTTAAGAATTTTTTTTTAAATAATTCATCAGAAAATAATATTATTAGAGAGCCCGTTAAACGAAAGAAAAAAACATTGAACTCTAAGGAAATATATTAATATAGATCCAAGGTAATGATTAGTCAATGGAACAAAGAAAGAAGAAAAAAAAATAAAGGAAAAAAAGATTAGTAAATTACACACAACAGGATTGTAGTTTTAATATCAGAGTGCAAATCTTATTTATTTGAAAGAGAGTTTGTAAAATTTTTTTTATTTTATTGAGGAAGAGGGAAATGAGAAGGTTGAGATAAATTTCGTTTTACCTTCTTTGACAAAATAATAACGTAAATAAATATAAATTAAAATAAAAAAAAAAAAAAAAAAAAAAAAACGCTTTTATTTAAAATGCAAAAAGAGGAAAATAACTTTTTATAAAAGCATGTGTAATGTATTAATATAATGATTTACACCTGATGAAAACGCGGATAGTATCGAAACGTTGTCAAAAATAGGCGAATAAATTACTTAAAAGAAAAAATTGTTGAACACGGTATGTAAATCTTATGAAATCTCGTTCTTATTTGAAATTATAATATTATATTTAAATTGCTTTTTATATTTTATAAATTTTCTCGGATATAATAAAACATGATAAATTTTTTAAGGCCATATTGACTCCGATTTGTTTCAACAATCGACACTTTTTTTTTTTTTTTTTTAATTTATTTAGGTTTGACTGCGTGGTCATACCT
>JAAAKE020128737.1:0-14616 GCA_010014785.2 Anisolabis maritima | reverse complement strand
CTTAAATGTGTTGGTTTAGTTAGCTGGGTAGAAATGAATGAATACAAATGGAGGAGTTAAAGATAGAAAATAAAGCAACTTCATGGATTGTCGATACTTGGCTCCGACCAGAGGTGCACGAAAGTATCTCGAGTATATATACGGAGATACAGGTCTATATGATCCAAATGAAATGCAATTGATTTTATATCAATAATAAACTTAAAAAAAAAAATTATTTAAGATCAGTTGCAAATTGGGCCTTAGAAAAAATTAAATGGATCCTCATTTTTACAGCTCTATATGTATACTTCTTTAAGGTCCCTAAAAATATCTGGTCCTTAACATTTGTCCATACCTGTTTAAATATTTTCAAACCAATAATGGGGAATTTGAAAAAGATTTTAAATTTCTTAAAATAAAAAATTAATAAATAACAATTGAACTAACATTAGATTTATATTATGGAGCATGCTTTGTGTTGGCACCGTCAGAGAGCTACGGTGTTAGTGTCCATCTTACCAAAAAGTAACAAGTAAATTATTATTATAAGATTGCCTTCTGAAAATATATATAATTCTTCAATCTTAATTAGAGAAATATTTTTGGCGACTGTGTATATTCTGAAATTAAGTTTGAATTTCTTTTTCATCTGTTATTCAGAGAATAGGATAGAATTATTTGCAATTCAATAAAACAAAGTAAACATTAATTATCCCAAACCAGGGTTTGTTTTAATGGAGGAGAGTCTAAAGGCTCGAAGAAACTCCTTTTCCCAACTCATTTAATATATTTGGATTATTGTGAAAAGAGAATACATCCCTATTTCTTTAATATAATTTTACAAAGGCTTTAAATTATTTTTCAAAAAAGAAATATGGCAAGCTATAAACACAAAATCGACAGAATCAAGTTACATATTAAAAAATTTATTTAATAAAAGTTACTGAGTAATAAGAATAGTAATCTAAGGTGGTTCCCGGTCCGTCAGAAATTTTTATTGGTTCACAGAGAAATAACTCTATTTAAAATATTTTACTTAAATTAAATTTTTAACAGGAATATGGCTTATTAATTAATTTTGACCTGAACGCTTCAAATTTTCAACGAATTTAAAGTTAGTTATTGTATTCACAACTTTTTTCCAATTTCAAAATTTTGACTGGATTCGGGTAGAACTCAAAAATGGAATACAATTTTTAAAATCGCTCCATGGCAATATAGCCGCCAAAATTTGAAAATTTTATCAAAAATCACATTTTATAAGTTAGATTCGGATGCCAACATGTATAAATCCACACTATTATTTTGAAACTGTTGTGAGGGAAGCGAACAATTCTACAGCCCTTGAGCAGATTCAAGTTCATTGCAGCAATGCAACTTTGCATTTGTTTCTATAAAGAATGGATGGATTTTTATTTCAGATGGAACCTGTTCAATGTAAAAGTTTATTTATTTTGTGAAATTTGTTCTTTAATTCTTTACTTTACCGGCTGGCAAAAAATGTTATGTCGTTTGGCGGACTGAGAACCAAAAAGGTTGGGAAGTGCTGATCTGACAAAAATTGTGATTTATTGATATCCACTAAAGTGATCTTAAGTTAACATTTGGTGCATAAATTAATTTGGTATTATTTGCTGGAGGCTAGGCAACCTTTATGATCAACTAATGGGATTTTTCGATTAATTGGTTCAAAGCAAGTACGCATGGTGTTTTTAATTTCAGGAACAATTAATCGAAAAATACATTAGTGAATTGGCCATTTGAAGTGTCTATCTTTAAGAACCAAACAATGAGTTTAAGTTGCCTATGGCAATTTGGTATGATTTCGCTATTTTCCTTCTATATCAGAAGATCGGAAAAGAGATCTTATCATGTAAATAAAAACCAAATATATAGAAATGTAACTAAATTGAAAATCGTTAAAAAAAATGATTATTTATACAATCAATAATTTATTTGTTTATTTATTATTGATGTTTGAATTAATAATATTTTATTAAAGAAAGGATAATTATCTAGATATAGATCAATATTATTCCCATTTAGAGAAATTATAAACCTATACTCTCAATAATGAGAGCATTACGTCATTACAAATGCTGAATTAAATGGGGAGATACAGGGAATAAAGATTTTATAAGTTTCGGAAAAAATATAGTTTGTATTAACGGAAAAAATGTAGTTTTTATTAACCTCAAAGAAAATTTTTCAAAATTGGATGAAAAATTTTAGTTTTGTTTTTCACATTTCTGATTTTCCATATATTAAAAAAAAATCTTTTACAGTAGAAGCTCTGTATATCTGTCTAATAGGTCCATGGATCGTCTGGATAATGAAATAATAATATTAAAAATGTGGAAAGAGTGGAAAATAAAAAATAAAAAGAGGCTAAGGCCCTCACGTCCGGATAATTGAGTTTCCACTATAATATATTTATTTTAGTATCAAATTTTTATATATTTTTAAAATAACAAAAAGTACGAAAATATAATTAATTAACGAGAGAAAAAAAAATACAGAACTAATTATGATAATAAATCTTCATATACTAGTATGTTTCCCTCAAGCGCGGTACCCTAGCGACTGTTCTGAAAATATGGATGTTATTTCACTGGCGTTATTTGTAAGGACATAGCCAAAAAATAAACTCAGCAGCAATAAGAGTAGGTATTTTTTTATTAAAGAAAGTCGTTGGTGAGAATTTCATTCCCAATCATTGCATATCAACGGAATGAAATAATCCCAAATTTTATTAAAATTGAATCAAAAAAATAAACAATACTAATTTTTAAAAGGGGTTGTTACCCCCCTTTCAGGGGTCTGTGAACCATAAAAATTGTTTCCTATATATCTATTGTAGTTTAATTATGTAAAACTCACAGATAACAAAGCAAAGGAAAATCGGCCAAAAATGTTCTCTTAATTATGAGATCTGATACTCAGCAATCACGGACAGACTAATTTTTTAAATCAATGAAATAGTCTTGAAAAGGTTGTATTTAAAATCTTGATTAAAAATAAATATAGTCTATTTTTCTCTTTACGTAAAAAAAAAATGTTTTAAATCCCTTTTCACCAAGTTTAGAAAAGATGAATTTATCTCCTAGTATCCTGTTGTTGTTGTTGACATTTGAAAAAGAGATGAATGACGTTATCATCGCCATATTCATATGTTATATTCCATTTTGAATTATGACAGAATTCTGCTTTTAAAACATATGTCACAAAATTAACTGGGTCGGTTTAACAATTACATAATGATGAGGGATTGCGGTTCTATAGTTCGTCCAAATAATAATGACACTTGATCAACCCTTCATTAACTGACTCAAAAAGAATAAAAAATATTTTTCTCTTAAAAGATATACAATAAAAAAAAAGATTTTTTCAAGGGTATGTAGTCCTTTATTTTTGGAGTTGGTGTAGAAAGAAAAAAGTGGGGACTAAAGGGTCTCAAGCCCGTCTCCCATTAGTCTTAAAAAATTAATTTTTTTGACATGTGAGGTCATTTAGCTCCATATTTATTTAAATTAATTGGTAGTCAATATAATTTAAATAAATTTATCGTTTTGGGGGAAGCAAACCAGTGACTTGGGAAGTAAAGAGAGACTCTGCTCCAAGGAAAAAACCGCAATTAAATAAAATTTTAAATACTCTCACACATGTTAACACTAACTTTTTTTAATAGAAAATTAAAATATAGGCTTAGTTACATGGGTTCGCGATTTTTAGTTTAATTCCACATTTAATTGTTGATGGCTTTGTTGTTCAAAGTTAAATATAATAATTTATTTTCATATTAATAATTAAATCAAATATAATAATATGAAACCTTTAATACCGTACACATCTTTTTACCGAACAGACATATCGTACCTGCTAGTTTGCATTGAATTTAATTAAAACCTCAAATGTTGGACACCTCTATATAATGGACTCATTTTTGAGTACCCTGGGCGTCTTGTAGAAAAACATTAGTTCGTTCATCGTCATTATTGATTATTTCTTTAAAGAGCCCCTCTATATAATAGCTGTTTTTTTTTTTTTTTGTTATTAAAAAAATTTAATTATTAGGGAGGACGAAATTAATTTTATGGAAATTCCTCATTTCCTCAACAATACAAAGTACTGTGTATTTTTATAGGAAATTTCGTAATTTCTAAAAGAACATGAGGACAAAACATTTTTTTTTTGTGCTCGCTAATCGGATAGAATTATATAGAGTGGAATATCATTTTAGTAATTGATAGTTATCGATTTCCACTTTGTGGATAAACTGACAATCTATGTATTATCAATTTAGAAAAAGTCATTGTTAATAATATCTATATTTATTTAATGACGTTTCTGTTATAATCAAGTTTGAAATGAGAGTTGAAAAAAATATCACTCAACCGGACAAATGTTATTTGAAAAGAAAAAATATATGATTTGATGAAAAATATAAAATAAATGGAATTATAAAGTATAGGTTTTTTTATATATTCAGAAATATTTTATAATTATATTAATTATTTTACTAAATAAAATCCCGACCATGAATTCATAGAAAAAGAATTGGATCAATTATTTTATAACAAAATCGTTAAATTAAACATAATTATTTGGTCTATATTAATCGATGAAATTATTAATATATTATTATTATAATTGAAAAGACGTTAGAAGACTCACCGATCGAAGATACGAGCTTCTTTAAGAACATTGCCGAGGTTGATGTATGCATCAAGAAAATTGGGATCAAGTGCGACGGCCTTCTCGAAGTGATGGATTGCAAGCCAAATTTCTCCTTGTGCGTTGAACACGCAGCCCAAGTTACTCCAAGCGACGGCGAAATCGGGCCTGGTCTCGATGGCCTTCAGGTAGCACGCCTACGGCACACACAACCATCAGCCCCACGGCAACCAACACAATAGAGACCCAAAAAAAAATTTAAAGAAAATATAACGAAAAAGTCGGCCCATCTGCCAAATTTTTATTATTACTATTACGATTATCATCATTATGATTATTATTATTACTTTAAGATAAGTTAATCGCAAAACGTGCCCCCCTTCGCGTGGCCTCCCTAACAATTGGGAGCCCACAATGCGCGGGGTCCTCCCAGTCGCAGACGCGGGGCAACGCAGGCTCGAAAAACCAAGCGTGGAGTTCCGAACCTAGACCCCCTTAAAAATAAAAATAAATAAATAAATAAGAAAGGGGAAAAGGTACAAGGAAGGTCGCTGGTGCTGGGGGTCAACGCTGGAAAATTACGCGGAGCAACTCGCTGAAGCGCGCGGGGAACAACCATCTTGTTCTTTTTTCTATTTGTTCTAAATTATCTAAAAAATTTTATTTTTATAATTTTGAGAATTAAATACTTTATTTCTTTACAAATAAAATAATTTTTTTTAATTATTAATAAAAAAATTTATTTTTTTTTTTAGTATTTATTTCTCCTTATTACCTAAAAAAACACACGTAAAAGTCAACAAGAGATTTGAATGAAAAAGCCAGTCTCCTTAGAAATTAAAATTAAAAATTATTTATATAATTTTTTTTAATAATATAAAAAAAACAAAAGCATATTATTTAGGTATATGTACTTGTATATATATAAAAGAGGAAAGATGTTTTGCCTGTGGAGACTAGCCTCGATGTCTACTTTACCTGGCAGAGCACCAAGCCAAGCCACAACTAGGCCTACAAATATCATCCCTTGTCGATTGCAGAGATCCACAGAGAGAGAGGGGCTTCTTGCAGCCGCATCTAACAGAGCGAATCCCAGAGCCGGGAGGAGGAGAGAACAAGAAATTGGTTAATATCAACAAGTTCAACGACATGAAGCAACTAAACCAAACATGAAACTGGCCCTGGGATGGACCAGCGTCAAAGTTTCAGAGGTCGTTTGCTGCTTTTTGATTTAACAAAAAAAAAATAAAAAAAAAAATAAACAAAAAGCAAACAACACCTCGGATTGTTCATCAATGCATTTTTTGCTCAAATCTCTCGATAGATGGGGGAAATAAAAAACAAACAAAAAAATTAACAAATAAAATACATATATATATATATATATATATATATATATATATTTTAAAATATATATGTATACATATAAACATTTATAAATAACAATAAATAGAGTTAAGAGGGATATTGATAAATAATTAGAAATAATGGCATTAATGAAATAAATTTTTAAAATATTTGAATTTTATTATAAAAAAATTTTATAATGAAAGACAAAAAATTTTGTTATTTAAATATTTTTAAGCCAAAAAATTGAATTGTAATATGAAAGAATGATGATATGTGTGGAGAATTAAAAAAAAAGGGAAAAAAGAAGAAAGGAATTAGGAAGGATATTCAAAGTGCATTCTTAATCTGTCATTAAAAAAACGAGAGAGAGAAGAGAGAAAAATACGGAACATTAATTTAGGAGAAGTCCGGGAGGCGCGTTATTAACATGATTAAGAAGAAAGAAACCTTGGCTCGTGTTTGATCAGTAAAAGGAAGGTGGTCCGGGGAGCATGGGATAAAAAAAAGGATTTTAGAATCGCGCGGGGTCAAAGTGTAGATGAAAGAGCAGCAGACGACGGCGCACGGAAGAGCAAATCAGAGCGCGGACGAAGCGTCGCCCAAGCCAACATCACAAACATACTCAGATTCGTCACCAAAAATTAATTGTGATGGAGCACGATCGATCGCGTGTCCACTCTGAAGAAGACTTGACAAAGAGATATTAAAAAAGCCACTCAGACCATTCCATTCAAACATCAAGTGTGCCATTTCATATTATCAATTTTTCTTTTTTAATTTTATTCAATCAAAAAATATATCGAAATTCGTTATGGGATATGGATCATGAAAGGGCATACTTGGACAAGAGACAGACGCCGGCGGTGCGTTCGCGTCTTTTCGGGATGATATCACGAGTCATGGTTCTGCGACTTCCAGGACTGCAAGCTGTGGCTCGTGGCTTACCACGACTTATGACAAGTTGGGTGCCTGCACTCATTTCTTTGAATATCGTACCTTCTCAAAAAGGAATGGGAGAGATAAGTCAGCAAGGACCAGCCCTCTCTTATAAGAAGAATTTATTATTGTTGATACCAAAAATGCATGAATATGCATGAGATTAGGTGAGATTGTCGAACTTAAGAGAGTGAGGACCAAGAGACGGAGAGAGAGGTCGTTTGCCGTCGTGCATTCCTAGCGCCTCGGCAAGTCCTTACCTTAGCTTCGTCAAGTCTGCCTAAAGCCTTGAGAAGATTACCCAGGTCACTCCTAACGCAGTATAAGTCCTGAAACAAAACAAGAACAGTTTTAATTAATTCAAAATACATAAGTAAAAAGACATAGGGTATAACACCACAAGAGAACAAAGGATAATATTGACATGATATGAATGGATAAATAAAACTTTTCTAGTATCAATATTTGTTTTAATTATCCTGATCTTTCTCTTAGCATCTCCTTCCTTGCTAAAATACATAAATTTAAAATAAAGTTCAAAGATCTCTCTAATTCCACTGGGTTAAACATTAAATTTAAAATTAAACATTTTAATGAATCTAGAAAAGCATCAATTCCGATATTGCTTCTGTTATTTGTTCTGCTAACCAAAGTCGAAAACACCCTCTGAGAAGTTAATTTAAGTAAATTCAAATAATATATGTTGTTTTAATTTTAATGAAATTTTAAAAAAATGTACGAAATTTATAAATTGGAAAGTCCCGAATTTCCATAGCATAAATACAAATCTGTCAAGGTCAACCTTCGTTTAGCATTTCATAAATGCATAGATATTTTAAATGTGAATAAGGGACGGGATCCTCAGATACAGTCAGGTGAAAAATAAAAATAAATTGTTCTTGTTGAAGACGTTTCGTACCCCCTTCTTCAAAGCTAACTATAAATATTCACTAAAGGCTAGTCTTGAAGAATTGCATGACTGCACAGACATGACAGTCTTCTTCAAGACTAGCCTATTGTGAATATTTACAATTAGCCTTGAAGAAGTGTTTGACAGGCGTACGAAACGTCTTCAACAAGAACATATTTATTTTATTTTTCACCTAGACAAAAATACCGCCCCTTTAAGGAATAGACCATAGCCACCAAAAAAGAAAAATTAGATATTTCATTTTTTTTAATTTAGTGAATGGGATAAAAAAATATGGTAAGTTAAATAGAAAATTTTTATTTATTTGTGAATGCTCAATTGAATAAATTATGTATTAATATTTAAAAATTGGGAAATAATAAAGAGATAGTGAATTGCTTCAATTTACTAGGGCACTAATTAAATAAAGAGATAAAATTAGAAAAAGAAAGTTTTTATTTAGAATCCCATCTATTGTAAATTAACAAATAGATGATAAGATTTGCGCTATTTACCTTGAATTATATTTCTAAGTATTTTTTGGTTATTTCAGAAATGAATTTATTAATGAAAACGAATGAGTTTTAAAAAATTATAAAGCACACCCACTCACTGACATGACAATGGATTAGTTAGAGTTTAATGCGTTAGGGGCGCTGAGAACATTGGCATCAACAACACCAAGGTAACCTAGATATGCTCCAAATTCAAAATAAAAATAAAATTCAAATTTATTCAATTTTTAAATAGATTTTAAAAATCTTATAAATATTTATATATATATATATATATATTTGGGTGGATAAGGCAAAATTCGAGAATTGTTCTAAGACCTCCCTATCAAACAAATTTCTCTTTTGATTACTAAACGAAGTAAGAAAATATAAATAAAATTATCCTTTTTTTCCTTTTATATTTGAATATTTATTATCAGATATTATTTCTGAATAAAACCTCTCATTGAATTAATTCACTTAGTTATAATTTGAATATTATCCTAATGTATAAGGAAAACATTTTTAATATTCAAATCATCTCTTGAAAAAAGAAAAATGTATAGCTATAATATAAACTTGTGACTTCCAATTTTTTTAAAAATAAATACACGTTTCAGGTTCCTCAAAGATTCAAAGAACTCAATCTTAGAGTATGTTTATAAATGTTTGTAGCTTCAGAACATCTATATGGAAATGAATGAAACTTGGTATAATTATTGCCCTACTAGAGGGATTGAATATATTAAGTCAAATGATTCACTCTGTGATTAATGGGAGAGGAGTCAAATATTGTTCTACTCGTTATTTAATTACTCTTTTTTTTCCTATAAGTAAAAAATTATCACTATTATATATATAATATTTATAACAATTAGCTAAAATCTCTTAAAAAACCTTGAATTTATTTTTATATTTACTGTTATTAAGCTTATCAAGTTTAAATAAGGTAAAGGTGAGTGTTTATAGTAAATATTTGTTTTTCCAACATAACGTTTGAACTTGAAGAGGCTCCAATATGTCGAGAAAAACTCTCTTTATTTGAAAAATGAAAGCTAAAACATAGGTAGGTAGAACTAGAAAATATAATCAACAAGGAAACAAATCTAGATATCAAAGTACAGAGACAGAAGTTCGCTTCTCGTATTCGAATACGTGGAAAGATTTAATTATGCAAATGCTAAAAAGCATGTTATCCCAAAAAATTTATATGTTATCCCATAAAAAATATATTATATTTTAGATATGGAGGCATTTAGAGATGGCGAGTCATGATTGAAGTCGAGGTTTTTTCTTGCCCAAAACCTATTTCACTTAAATACAGAAAATAAAAAGAAATGAAAAAGCAGTCAACATACGTCAAAGTACGACAGCGTATAATATAATTTTTTTTTTATTAAGAAAATAATAAAATTAATATTTCTGTTTTCTTCTAATATTAGTTTAACATGAGTGACTTTTGATTTTAATTTTTAGAAATTTTCTGATAAATCATTCTATGAATTTTTCTTTAATATTTCAAGATTTAATATAATATATATTTATTTATTTTTTTTTTGAGAAATTTGCTTTAGTCACCATATTTTCGGAAGATGAAGAGAAAAAGGAAGAAATTTTATGGTAAAATAGGAAATTTTTTTTGTTATCTCAGTGATTTAAAAATTCTCACAAATTCCGTTTAAGATACCGTAGAAACACGAATATCCAGAAGCGAAGAGTCGAGCTTTTATTTTATTTTTCCCAGGTTTTCCCAATTTTTATTAATTTGTATCTGATTATCAGGACGGCTCCTGGCCCGGATAATCGAGTTTTTACTATAAATCTGCTGGTTAAAATAAAAAAATAAATAGCTACTAACATAAGTAAATTATAATTATCGAAAAAAGACATGTTCTAGAATGTTATAGAAATTGCTATAACGCTTATACATAACAATAACTGATGGATCAACCAAAATGAATTTTTTACAAAAATGACTCGATTAAATTATGTATTTTACCTCGCCTAACTAATAATTTTTATAAACATCAGAGAATAGAATGCCAAAAGTCTCTTATAAGAAAAAAAAACGCCGAAACGTAGGAATAGAGAGACAGAGGAAGATGAGAGGCTGCAACAGGCTACCAACCAACAAGCCAAAAAAAGAAATAATGCTGAGTAATTAGTGATTTTCCATCTGCCTTGAAAGTTTTTTTAATATAAATTGCCTCCGGGTTCTTTAATGACGTTTGCTTATCACCCAACTATTGTTAGGAAGGAAAAACACAAAAGACTATTGTTATATTATTTGTAAAGATGAGCATAATCTAAGTTGATATAAGGAAAAATTTTTAAACTCCAGGCTGCCCCTCCAGCTGTTTAAAATAAAAAATAAATAGGTACTAAGAAAATATATAAAAAAAATTGTGTAATGTAATTAAAACCGCGTTTTTCAATGGATTCCTATATATATATTAAATAAGAATATTGTTAAATATAGATGGAAATGTTAAATAAAATTTTAAACACTGTTAGAAATTATCAAATTTTATATACTTTAGAATTTATTTTAAGCTAGAACTAAACATCATTTATTACTAGGATGATCCTTTTCAAGTTTTTATTTTTTTATTATTATTCAATAACAACTTTGTTTAAAATAAAACTTAAAGGAGCTATTTAAATGATCCTTGTCCATAAATCGATTCTTCGAAAAGTTAATATATTAATTTTTAACAAATAGCTATATCTTATTTAAAACGGGTCTTAAAAATCATCTTAGAAAAAGTTTTTGCCAAGTCCTAAAATGACGGAAACTCAATTTCTCGAAGAGTGGCTCATCCCAGAGGAATTTCGATTGAGAATACTCACTAAGATTTATTCGATTCAAGATAAATTCGAGAGAGTGGGGGTGGCAGTGCGCCTTTTCTCAAGAAAAAAGTAAAATCATAATTGAATTCAAATTACTTTTTTTTTTTTTTTTTAATTAAATTACGGGACAATTTTTCATTTTGTCTGCTAGATTTATGGTTTTATTTTTTTTCTCTTTAATCTATCATTTATATTCCGCCAAGGTAAGAAAGATGCTGCAGGTGAAAAATATCTAATAACCTTGGAATTTGGGAGCAACCAACAATTTCAGGTATTTGGCTTATTGAAATATTCAAAGCTCTAAATTACAAACTTTTTTTATTTATAACAAACTAGCTGCGCAGCCCGCCTTAGGCAGGGAGCAGTCAGTAGAGTCGGCGAAATAAATTATTCCTCATTTTATCAGGGAGAATTAAAATTATTTTTTAACAATGCCGGCTAGTCAAGATTCTGCTGAATATAGAAAAAAATTTTATTTTTAAAAGAATACCCGCAAAAACAACCACTTGTGGTCGCCACACACTGAATATTTTGTATACTAACCGTCGAGAAAGTGGACATGCGATGATTTAGTAATAATAGATGTGACTTAGAGAGGAAGCTAAATGAATTGATCGTTCAGGACGAGGAATGAACAACCGAGATTATGAAGCGAGTTTTGCCTCCACCTCCAAAGAAATTTTGGGGCAAGATATCACTTAATTAAAGATGTAAGTAATTAATATGCAAAAATAGATTCAACATTTTGATAAGTTTCTTCTTATTCTTATAGATAAAAAATTTACATTTTACTTAAAAAATTATAATCCCTTATCTTTTTTCTATTTTAAGGATAGGTAACGGTTCAATGGAGGGCTAGCAAAACGGCGCTAATTGTGGACACAAGCTGTGCCAATAGTCATGTCTCGTTTAATTGTGTTGTTCGTGCCAGCCACTGGTGGTCATACACAGCGACTCATCGTTATATTTCTGTACATACTAAGGCTTGATAATTTAACTGTTTTGTTTCCGTTATCTTAGCTGGGCGTACAGGCAACGTTGGAAATTATATAATAGGTTAGTTTTGGAAATATTTTGTTGGTGGTTAAAGTTGAGCTCGAAGAAGAGCAGATGTTACAACTCTCTCTCGTTTTTTCTTTCCATAGCTAGAGGCTTTCAAATTAAAAAAAAAAGCCTCGCCTCAGGGGAAAAATTAATCTGCCTTGGTTGTATAAAATAGATATTAAATTATATTCTGCTTCTTTTTTAATTCAATTTTTCATATATTATATGAAAATTTTTCCAACAAATTTTAGCAGCTTTAAAAAAAAAATACCATTAATATTTCAAAGCGAGAGAGAGAGAAACCTATTTAATTTCAATCTACAGAAATTGAGTAATTATTATCATGTTGCAGTTAGTTGGTAATCAGCAAACTTTAATAGCAGATTAGTGGTTTCGGCAGCGATTAAATTACTCACTCAAAACAACAATTTCAAAATTTTATTTAATATATTATATATAATGAGATATATTAATGTGGCCCCCTGAGAAAAGTAGTTTTCTATTGAAGTTTTATTTCTTTTGTGGAATGTTGTTGACACGTTAAAGGGAAATTTTTTTCTTAATTTTCAATCACGTTGTGAGGGGTGGGTTCTCGTTTCCTTCCCCAGGTGGAGGCTTTTTAATTATAGAGCTGAATAAATTCTTATAAAATATAAATTATAAAGCGGAGATATTATATCAAAAAAAATCCAAATATTTAAAATAGAGCCTTTTATTCCAGAAAATAATTATCAGGCAATGTTTAGTTACATTTATATATATATATATATATTCTCTTCAATAGTCCTTGAAGAAATTAGAATTTATGTAACGAAAGGTTGCCTGATAATTATTTTATGAATATTTGGACTTCATTGATAAATATTTATCATTAGGTGGATTTGTGTCCCTAAGCTGGTCATAATAAATTGATTTATTTAATATATTTATCTTTATAATGATTTTTTAATTGTAAAAAAATTTTATATTTAAATTACTTCATACTATTATATATATATTTTGTAGATCCTTTGTTGGGATTTTTCTTTGGAATGGCCATTTTTTGTATAATAAAAAATAAATAACAATAATTGACTAGTCGTCTACTCTTTAATTGAAGATAAAATAGAGCTGTAATTTTCTTTAGACGGATATATACCAAAAGTTGGTTAAAATATTTATTTTATGTGTGAAGACTAAATATGAAATTTTGTCCTACCAATAAACAAAATGATAAAAACTGATAGAATAGTGTCCGCTGCACAATTTTTGAATAAACAATTTAATAGAAAAATAAAACTCGGATATTTATAAATAAAATAGGTTTCATTAATTTATTCGTATTGAGAATAATATAATAGAAATCAATCTTAATAAAATTATAAGTACTTGATTTGCCCGCCAGATGGCACTAGCTACAGGAGTGTTAAGCCAAAGAGGGGAAATATATCCCTACTCTTTTTATTAAACATGTATAGAGGGGGAAAATGAAAAATCCTCGCCCTTCATTTTCCATATTTCCTAACTTTATTATTTTTTGAAAAGAATCCAAAAATATTTTCCAAAATAAATCTATTATTTATGGAAAATAAAGGGTGAGTCTCTCTTTCTCTTCGTATATACATGTTTAATAAGGAAAGCAGTATTCATTTATAACGGAATTCCGTTAATATTTTTATCCGCAAAATATACAGATTGAATTAACCATTTTTAGGAAATTCAAATGGGGATTATAATTTGACTTTTTTAAATTAATATTAATGTCAATATGTATTTTTTTTTTATCAAAATGAACAAAAAGAAGAAAAGAAGCGGTCCATGGCATCACTTTGAACATTTAAATAAACAATATTTTTGTGACAGAATCTTCGCAATGATAATAAAATTACGCTTCGGAAATGGATAACACAAATTTTGTATTTTAAAGCCGTTTTACACGAACCAAAATTGTTCAATTTATCGAGCACAAAATAATCCTTCATGCGAAATAAAAATCTGACTCTAACCAATATATTGAACTTCTGCTTCTACGCAGCAAATAGATTTTTCATTTGTTTATTTATTTTTGAATGGGGTTTTCAAAGTTGGCTCGTAAAACGGCCTTTATATGAATAATTTCCCACAAACCAATGCTTATATTTAATTTTATTAAGTTGATAGTGGGGAGTGGGGGGGGGATCATTAATCTTCCTAAATCTCCCAATAGATTTAAGACTTTATTTTGATAAATACCCTAATACACTTGAAAGCGAGGGGGGAGGAGGGCTCTGTGGAGTAGTCGGTAGGGTGTCGCCGTTCTGCACAGGAGATCGGTGTTCGGATCCCGGGCGGGGAGGATTTTTTCATTAAATAAAAATATTTAATGTAAACAAATCCTCAAGTATGCCCTGGATTGGA
>JAAAKE020128726.1:0-14619 GCA_010014785.2 Anisolabis maritima | reverse complement strand
CTTTAAAAAATAAGGATATCAAATAAGTTTTTTTCTTTATATAAGTTGATTTGGTATAAGTGTTATATATAATATTATTTATTTTTATACCTTTCAAAATTTCTGGAACAATATTTGAAAAAGTCAAGTTAAAAAAAGGAGTGTTTTACACCAGATTTTTAATCTAGAATAATTAAATTTATTTATTATATTATTTTTATTTATTCAATTTTTGTTACTTTTAGGAATTTTTAATATAATAACAACCAAAGTGCGAGTCGAATGAAATTCCCATTTATTAAACAAAATAAATTCAAGTTGCTTGTACATTGAATGGCTATCTAGGAGGCCGAATACAAAAAATCTGGTGTACAGCATATCACTCAGCTTTCCTTACTAGGTAAGAGAAAATTATCAGATGTGGGTTTAGTCACACCAGATTTTTGATTTCTTTAATATTAATTATTTTAAAAAAATCCAAAAATTCAATAATTATTAAAGATGTTTATTTTATTTTAATTTTTTTAAAGTTGTAAAAATATTCCCCTTTTATTTTTTTAAGAGTGTAAGCGAAGAAAACACAATTAGAAGAAAGAAAATAATATCATAATGGTATGAGGTAGATCAATAAATAAGGCTGCATTCTGCTGTTTGGTCACCCTTGAATGTAGAATGAATGATTCATACCCCCTCACCCTCAGACAGCATCTCTATTCCGAGCTAGGCGAAGAGTTAAAACTACACTGGGAGGTAGTAACTAATGGTATATTACATTAATATAATTTTAATATTTTCACCATATCGTGCCTTTTGGAAAGAAATAGCTATTTGCTTGTTCGAAAAATAATCGATGATTAGATAATTTTTGTAGGAAGGCTTTAGTGAATCAAAAAAATATTGAAGAAATAATTAAAAGAGAACGGATCTAATCACCTTAGATTTTAACAAAAAGACTAATTATTGTCTCATTTGTCCTTGAAAACTATTAATGGCCAGATGATCTGTGACCACAACCCCCTTCGGAGTATTTTAATATAAACAAAACAAAAGATCTTTCTTTAGTTTAATCCATTCTCAATTTATTTATATATGAATTCTCTTCTCATAGATACAATGTTTTGATAATTCTAGATAGAGAAACTGTAGTAGTATTTTCTAATTTCCTCCTTTCCCTCAAAGCTGAATGAGTTTATATTAATAATTAACATTAATTAAGAGAGTATTATATCTAGTTTCAGATTTGTTTTTAAATTGAATAAAATATTTGATTTAATTGTTCAATTTAAATTTTTTTGTAATTTAAAACCTATCATTATTATTCGAATTAATTTTTAGAATCACAAACCTTAACCAATTTTCATTCATATAAATTAACAATTGCGATAATGAATGAATGAATTTTGTTAAATTAAAAAAAAATTGTTAAATGTTTGATAATAAATGTACCAAGTATTTATGAAGTTCGATCGAATAAATTTTCATAATAATGTCATAATTTTCATAAAAATGTCATAATTTTTACTTTCTTTTACATATATATGTATATAGTGAGAAAGTATCGCGATCGCAAAAAAAAAATCTTTGTCGAGACTTTAAAGGAAATACACGTTGTTAGATTCCCTGAGTATAAAAAAATGGGTCTCGCAAAATGGCGCGCGCGTGTGTATTTCTGTGAACAGGATAATAAAATCTGCCAACGGGTATTAGTACTTTACTCATGTACTTTTTTAGTTTTTTTTTTTCGATTTTCTCAAAATTCGCTTTAAAGATTTTGATTAAAATTTATAAAACAATTATTTATTAGATAATCTTTGAATTATTAACCCCAAAAAATTGATTGGGGTCCACTTTACTCTTGCATGTTTTTAGGTTTTTTGTAGTTTTCTCTTAAACTACGCTTACTAACGATATTGATTAAATTTTCTGTATATTAAACGATAGCGTTTAAAGGAAAATTTTAGATATTTAAATTTTATTCTTTTATTCAATGAGACAGAACACAGGCAAGAAGTAATCAAATAAAATTATCTGTTAGTTATGAACTCTTTTTAGCTAAGTAGATGACTTTTTTGTTCTGTTATAATATTTTTTTGAGGACCTGCATCATTAATATATGTAAATTAAAATTATTTTTAAATTTTCTTTGTGCACAAAAATAACAGAAAATAGGCCCAAATTTTTCTAAGAGAATGACATATACATATATAAATAACAAAAGAAATATTAGCTTATTCAGTCTTATCTTAGGTAACCCATGCTCGTCATCCACGTACTCACCAGATGTGAGCCCCTTAGTGAAATTTATCGATGAATAGTTTAATATTTTAATTCTGCTCTATTTTATTTAATTAATAATTCCAGAATCTATGAAAGTTCTAAGAAATGTCTCAATTTTCTTAACAAACTAGCAAAATATGTAAATATATTAATAACCTCGATCGTTAAACATTTTAATCATTCTTCAGAGAAGAGGTTTATAATTACAGGTATGAAGCGAGACTTTTTAATATTTGAATGAACATATTTCAATTGAATTTAATCATGCGTCTTCTAGATGGATAATTTTAAAATAATTGAAATAAATATTTATAAAAGATTAAATTTGCATAACCGAAGATGAATAGTGAAAAATATTTAAACCCTCTAAAATCCTTAGAAAATCCAAAACATGTTCTACTTTAAATTAAATAGAAGAGCGTATGTATTATATTAGATATAAAGGACAGAATAATAGGACGTGAAAAAATAATGCTTTTCAAAAGGAAATATTAAATTTATTTAATAGTGTGTGAATCAAATTTAAACAGATCTTAATTTTTTTTCCTATTATAACATTATTATTTTACAAAAAATTCTTTTTCCAGCTAGTTTCACCTTTTACTATGAATTTTTTCAAGCGGAGAGGAAGTTTTTTATGTAGTGTCGTAGAATGAAAGAGCTCTACAGTCGAGACATTTGCAGAATCTTGGAAATCTTAACCCCACCATAAAACACAGGCAGCAAAAAGTTTCTTCACTAGAAGTTTCACAAGGTAATCCCACCCAAACACAAGGAAAGATCATTTTGCGCTCTCTACTTCCCAGCCAGTTAGATCTCTAGAGGGAGTTGGCTCTACCTATCATCATTTCTTCACCAGACTTCGCCTTTTTGCCGTTCCGAAAATAATTCGACTGAAGATGTTCAAGAAAAGTATTAATTATCTCCATCACTTATCTTTTGTGAAAGTAGTAATGCTTAGGTTGTATATTGACTTGCAACACGTTTCTTTGCTAACTTGATAAAAAAAATCTTACCTTCATTCTACAACATTGTAATAAAATAATATCTTCCTTCCAGATGGATAAAATTCTTATTAAAAGGCGAAACTATATATGAAAAGAAATTTTTTTCTTTATTAAAAAAATTAGAAATTAAGTTTAAATTTTTTTAAGAAAAACGTATTAATTCTTCTTTATGATGATTTGAAGGATTTCCGAAATAAAGCGATAATAAGTCCAAAATTTTTATTGTATTTATCAACTTGACCATTGGTTTTGGCCTGTTCTGTCTGCCTTCATCAGAGATCTACGCAGAAAAGAAGAGAGAACATCTTAGTAGTTTGAGATATTACATAATTTAAAAAAATTTGTTTAAACTTCTCCGAGCCGATATACATATTTACAACCTCTCTCACTCGAGATATATATGAATATCAGTAAAAAGAAAAGAGAAACGAATTTTTTTATTTTATTTTATTAATATTATATAATTTATGAATTTTTCAAATTTTTAGTGATCCTGAAGATTTTTTTGGCACACATAATTGAAAAGACTTAATTGTTATCTATATACCCATATAACCATTGATATTCATAAGCTCTTATATAAATGTATGTTCCTTCCAGGTATTAATCTCTTCAACTATGAATCTCAAAGTTCTCTCGCCGACCTCTGATGAAAGGAGGCAGAGTAGGCCGAAACCAAAGGTTAGGTTGATAAATAAATAAATAAATATATATATATATATATGTCCAAAATATTAATTATATTTATCAACCTAATCTTTGTATGTATATATACCCCATATTTTGGGTATCCTTCAAATTCTCCTAACATCCTCAACGTCCTCGATGAGGTACTCTTCATTCACTGTTTTCTTCTTTATAATATAATCGAATTTTTAAATGTACTTAGTTTAGTTGAAATGCATAAAGCAAAGCTTACCTTTTGATTTCTGAACTTTTGGTGAATGGATGATTTTTTCCTCTCTCTCTCTTTTATATCCACTAGATATTTGTTTGAAATCATAAATTACCACATGAAGAGACGTCTGGAGCGGTAGAGGAGTTAAATTTTGAAAAATTGAATGTTATTAAATTAAATAGTCTAATTAAGAATAAAAATCAAATGTTTTAAAACTTGACAATTAAAAAAAAAGTTTGTTAAACAAACATGCCACTAATTTTAATGTGTTTTTAATGTAATTAAAATTTTTGCTAATAATCAAGTTTTAAACACCAATTGAGTTAAAAAAAAACTAAATTAATTTATCCTAAAGATAAACTTAATATTGATGATAAATGAAATACATTAATCAGAAAAAATAATGAACGTTCATTTCTGAGAAGAAAAAAAGAAAAATATGAATGAAAAATTAATTAACTAATGATAATGAATTGATTTGAAAAGGGAGAAAAATACTTAAAGTATTTTTTTGTAAGAATTATAAAAAAATATTCACTCCAAGAAATGAAATAATAAAATTAATTAAATATTTCTTATATCAGATGGCAGATAAAAATGTGCCCACCCGGAAGTTAGATCTCGCATCTGCAAGTGGAGTAGCGGTGACCGTGATCGCCAGGAGGGCGAGGGAACCGAGTTCGGATCCCCAGCTGTACCCAATTATTTTTTTTTTTAGAAATTTAATTATTTGTTTAAATTTTATTTCATAAACCAAAATATATATCTCAATCTGCCTACTCCCCCAGTCGGAATGTTTGTGAATGTCTCCGAGGCTTGGGTTTGCCTTTGAGATCTAGGAAGGGGTTGGTTTGATGATGTAGTGTCGGTTAGTGCGTTAGTTGGTTTGGGTTGACTCTGGGGCTTCATTCCGCCTACTCCTGGGATGGGCCTTATATTTCTTTTTCTTCAGAGGGAATGGAAACATATACGTATAATGAAAGAGAAAATAACAAAACATTTTTAAATGAAGTTTTTGAGTTGGTACATAACTCATTATTACTCAAATTATATATATCTTCTTTAAATACAATAATTTTTTGAGATTTGTCTATATACAAGAAAAAATCTTGTGGTAGTCTTTTGAATGATTATGGCTGCAAGGAACCGGCAGGGTATTATAATTTCTTATAAATTTTGACCTTTTTAATTATTTTTCTTCATAAAAAATGGCAACAAAAAATTGACAAAAACGATAATGATAAGCTGAAAAAAATCATCCTAATTTATTTAAAAATGAAATGGTCAAAATAGGACTAATAATTTTATGAATTATAGTTGCTTTATATCCACAATATTAAAATTGCTTGGCAAGTCAAAGAGTAGAAGTAGAGTAAGAAATTATGAAAATTTTCATTTTATCCTGGCCTCAATGGCAACGCGCAGCTACTTACGAGCGGAGAGAATAAACAAATCCAAATATATTTACATATTTATTAAAAAAAAAGCTAGGAGTGTTAAGAAAATCTTAATTAAGATCCTATCATAAGCAAAATAAAATATTTTAATCCAAATTTTAAAATATTAGTTAAATTTTCAACAAATGGGTCATGAATTCCAATTATATAATAAAAATAAAAGCGAATCTCGTGTAATATTCTAGGAAATAAATTTCTCAAACACAATTCGATCAAAATACTAGGCATATTTATCTTTTATAAATATATATATTTCCAAGCCGCGTATTGATATAAAAATAATTTTGAATTATTGCTTTGATTTATTTTTCATTTTATAATTGGTTAATTTAAACACCAAGATTAAAAAATATAAATTTTTTATCATAGAGCTTCTCAAGCGTGGAGCACGGAGCGGACATTTATAATTTATTTGCATGAAACAGGCTCTATATGAGCACTAGAAAAAACTTTTGCGTATTTCGCGTCGCTTGAGGCTCTTTTAATTATTTGAGTTAATTAGTGAGATTTAAAAAATGCAAAGTTATTGAAAATTTAAAAAAATTTACAGCATATATTCTAAAATTGATGTTAGAATGTGTGAACTATCTTTTTTGACCCTAATAATCACCTATGCTATCTAATTTCATTTTTCAATATTGATATGTTTCTTTTGGAATAAAGGACCTCAGTCTCGATTTTTAAAAGAATCCTGATTAATAAACACCTACATTAAAAAGAAGCTTAAATGTACTGATATAAAATCCTGAGGTCAAAATATTTTATTTTGGATGTCTTTTTCTTTATTCGCTTTATTAAATATATGTGTATTGTATTATTAAATTATTCAATAAGCTGAAAGATATTAAAAATTAATATATATAAAACGAAGCTGACATCTTTTTTAATTATTATTAGTCTTGATTAAAAAAAAAATTAAAAATCGGAGATAAAAATTGATTTTGTGTGTGTATCTGTTACTTTTCCTATTGAAAACAAGTGATATATGAATTTCTTGCTAATTAATTAAGGAAAAGAGGATTTTGACTATATTCGTGCTTAAATTAATATCTCTTTTAAATAAATATATTGGAAAAAATTAAGCTGCACTAGCACAATCTGGTGGGAGTTTAAGTATGACATATGAATTCGCTTGTTTCTGTTCGATTTACAACATAAATAGCTTAAGAATAAACTCATTTGCAAAATAGTTGGATAGTTAAATTGAAAAAACAAATTTAAAGGTCATATTAAATAATTTTCTCCAGGGTTCTTTGTGATCATGCCTGTTTTGAAATAGTTTAATAAAAAAGAGAGAGATATGTCTTGAAAACATTTTTCAAAAGATGATACAAAAATAAACCAAAAAAATGTGCTTTTAAATGTGTTATAGAAACAATCATATTAGGATTAGAAAAATTTATATAGGGTAGTGTAAAAGGACGGAAAAGAGACAAAAAACAACAACACCAAACAAACACCAAGTCAAATACATTAACGTCCTCTTTTCTTAGCATGGTAAAAAATAATGCATATTCTTAACTCTAACCCTTAGTGAATACATTTCTCTGATAAGGAGATAGAATGATAGATTGAGAAGGAGAGATAGGGAAGGTGAAAAGAAAAGGGCGGTGGTAGAGAGAGCGATGCGGGGAGGGAGGGGGAGGGAGGGGGAGGGAGAGGTTGAGATCTATAGTGAGGTGCAAGTTCAATTAAGTTGCAAGAATGAATGGAAATCGTATAACAAACCGCTTAGAAGTGAGTTCAGTAAAAGCGATCTCCATTAGAAGTCTTATTTAATAAGATTCAGGTCCTGGAGATAATAGTAGCTCGAGATATATTCTTTATGCAATGTTACCTAAGAGTACAGTTTTAAAAGCTTTCAAAGTTTAAGCTAATAAAAATATATTGCAGTCTACATTAAAAAAAAGCAATTCTTATATTTTAAAAAAGTAGATTTTACCGCTGAAATTAATATTTAAAATGATTGATGAAAGCAGACTTTTTTAACATAATCAATGGAGATGAGGAATAAGTCGCTTTCTTTTCCTTTTTTTATATAACAGAATAAGAATTTATAACAATTAAATTTTAATGAAAAAAAAAAAAAGAAAAAAGTATTGAGAGTTAATTAAATGAGGATAAATAACTAAGATTATTGGAAATTTAATTTTCTAAGCGAACTAATTGGGATTTTTTTTAAAGACTGTTATGGGAATAAAGAAATAGAAAATTAAAAAGGAAAAAAATGCTTTGAAAATTGGTTGAATTATTGTCGGAAGGTTTCTCAAACATTTTCCAACCTCAAGCTTTATTAAAGATCAAGATCTCTACTTTTCCTTTGATCTGTTCGGTTTTTCTTTTTCATTATGGAACCATACATTTGATGTAAAAAAAAGAATACTATAATTGTATTAATTAAGATTTAAAGAATAGAATTCAATAGAAATAAAGCCTTTTTTTTTTTGTTTTTATTCTTTAGACGATATTTTCCCCCTCACAAAAAAAATAATATATATTTATTTATTTATTTTTTTAATATTAGATACATAATAATTTATTTTTTCTTATATTGATATCGAGTATTCTCTTTCACTGTTCGTTTGCATTTTTCCCTCTCTTTCAGGTATCAAATTAAATAATTTTTTATTATTATTCGTTTCTTTTTTTGTAAACTTTAAAAAACTCAAAAAATATTAAAATTATTTTATAAAAAGAATGAATAGAAGAAAAAAAAGAATTAATAAACATTAAGAAAAAAGTTAAGATTGAATAATCCCAGTTTGCCTTAATTATGCAATATTTTTATTTATATTTTTTGAATTAAAATTTTTTTTTTAATTGCCCTCCCTTTTTTTGGATGGTTTACCAATTGTTTTTTATTAAAGTTATGTAAATTTTCTAATGGGTAATTTAAAGAAGTTATTCCTAAACCTATTTTAATTATTTGATTATTGATCCCTGGAGGAGGATTAACTAGTAACCTTTAATATCTATTTTCCACTCTCTCCAGCTGGTAGATGTTTGATTTGGCAGCACATCCCCACCATAACGCGGATTCATGTGTAAGGCGGGAATGTACTATTGCCGTATAGAGGTGTATTTTATCTTCCAGGTCTGATCAAGGGCAGCTATTCTTCCACTGCAAGCTCAGTGCTTTATGTGGGATGGCCAGTTAGGTGCTCCTCCAAGTATATTCCTAAGTATTTGGTAGTTGGTAACAAAACGATAGGATATGAGCTGATCTTAATTTGTCAGGTGAGATGCTTCTTCTTTCGTGTGTTTATTTCCAATCTGAAGTTTTATCATTTACTTTTACTCTAAATGTTCTATTTGATAGGAAACTTTTCATAACTTCACTGAGTTATAATGGTAACCCGAATTGCAATAGCTTTTCTTCAATTATCATACACTATCGAATGCCTTAGCAATATACATATATATAAATTATACCTATTTTGTTCAAGAAAATATTTTTTTATAAATATAATATTAAATTATATGAATTAAATTGAAAATTCTTAAAGTTGAATAAATGAAATAAGAATTTTTTAAATTTAATGGTTTAATGAATTTTGCCTTGAAAAATTTAAATCAATAAATTTTTATGAATTTGAAAACATATTCTTTCCATAGACTCTACCATTGTTATGAAAAAATTTCTTTCATCAGGGGGAAATAAATTTGAAGTGATTTTTAAACAAATTAAAAATCCGTAATTTATAGATATAATAATATTTTAAACCCCATGGGATGAATAAATTTGTTCGCTTACATAGGCAACCCGAATGATTAGCTTACTAATGGATTTTTCGACCAAATGCTCCAGTTATACCAACCAGCACAGATATTAAATCTTTCTGAAATAAACTACTAAGTACGAGTGGTTCATTTTAGAAGAAAAATTAATTTAAAAAAATTCATTTGTAAGCTGATCATATCTTGAAGCAACTTGCAATTTTGTTATTATATCTCTTTTAAGATAAATAGTATTTTGCCAATGGTGATTGTAAAATTTTTTTTGGAATCAGTTTCGAGAAGTGTTGTCTTATACCGGAAAGATTAAATAAATAATCTCTATAAAACACAAAACAAATCAAAGAATTCAAATAGGTTTTATTAAAAATTTTAGAATCATGATTAAATTTAATATAATTGGAAAATGATTTCTCACACGAAGTAAAAGATTTTTTTTTTCAAAAATCTTAGAATTTTTATTATTTCTTTAATCTCATTAAAACGTGAGTCATATAGTTCGCAGTAAGGAAGTAATAAATTCCTGTTTATTATATTATAAAAATATTCTATTTTTATTTTATAATAATAATAATATTGAAATATAAAAATATTCCTTATATGTAATAATTTTCAGTCAATAATTAAAAAATTATTTTAAGAAAAATTAATTGTTCTAAATTTTATTTGAAAATTTTTATTTAATAAATAAAGGTTATTTAGTGAATATTAGATCTTTCATATCTTATTGGTGTGATAAAATTATTAAGATTCTTTAATCGATTTATTTTTTTATTTTTTTAAAGTACACGATTTACATGGGAGATAGGTTCCTGGAAAATCGTGTTAATCTAAATCTGGACTTTTTGTTTTGAAAACCAGGTAAATCGTCAAAATGAGTAAAATTTAGTCAGTTAATTTATTAAATTTGTTTCAAATGTGTAAAATAAAATAAAAAAAATCTATCCATTCCTTTAATGATAAATTTAAATTAGGCAACGAAGTTACAACACTTTCCCACGCCTTTTTAGCCCTCAATATATATAATATAGCCGCTCCACAGCCCTATCAAGTTTGCAAGTCAGGGCATGTTGATTTTTGCCGTTATTTTTTTAGGTTATGTCGTTTGGACAAATAAATATCTTTTCAGTAATTGAATTTAAAATGTTATATTGGCTAGCAATTAATATAAATATATAAGGACGGAGTCTGAATGGCTTAAAATGCTAAAAGACTTTAAAAAAAATGGCAAAAGGATTAAATAAAATTCCAATGAGTTTTACTTGATATAATGAATATTTTGTTTATTATCTTAGACCCATTTTTTTTTTTTTTTTTAGAATAAATCCTCTCAACGGTTTGTTATGGAAATTTGTCCAGAGCTGAAGACAAACGTCTTAATTATTAATTCTGAGTTTCAAAAGATTTGGCCCAGCGGATTCTGATGATGCGCGATAAATATTGAGTGGCCTAATTTACCGCCCCTATCAAACCAATTCGTTCAAAATTTTAATACCTTCTTAGGCACCTCAAGTGTCAGTCTTTTCCAATGGGTGGTTCCAGAGATATAGGACAAAATAAAAGCTACACACACACACACACATACACATGAGCATTGAATTTTTTTGCATTTTCGGTGTCCTTAAGAACTGAAACGTAATGATATTTTTTAAATTGGGTGTTTTTTCATGATCATTATTCGTGATCATATGGGTAGCAAAAATGTTTATGTTTATTTTTTGAAAACGTCTAAAAGCGAAAAAGTGTAAATTAAGGTCCATGTAAAAAGGTGAAAAATAAATTTAAAAAAATCTGATTTGAGAGAAATAGTGAGTTAAAATTATGTGATGGTTAGAACATCTGCACGAATGTTAATTGGATTAGCTAGAGAGAGTTCATTAACAATGACCATCCCCGAAACTCTCTATTTCTTGCAATAACTGTCAATCTATCAAGCAAATCTTGCTTCTCTATAATACAACAGATTAACCAATATTACTAATTTAACAGTTGTGTTAATCGTATGTCATTTCCTAAAAAATTAGATAGAATTAAATTAATAATTAATTTCTTATTTAATAAGATTAGGTATTCATTTAATTAAAAAATATATTTGAATAATTTTGTAAAATTAAAAATTAATTTTTGAGATATAAAAAGTATTGCTCTTTATAAAAATATAAACTATTTATAGCATTTGTTAGTTATTAAAGTTAAAAAAAGTAACTAGTATTTAGGAATAAATCGAATTACTTTTGTTAAAGATTAACTTTAAATTAAACAGACCAGCCAGAGAAAAAGTATTTCTAAAAAAATAGAATAAATTAAAAAAGAGAGAATTTAACAAAATAATTTGATTAATAAAAAGCTACTCACATACCAAAGAGAGATGCAATTGTTATTTGTCCTTACCTGAAACAAAAAGAAAAATAATTAATAAGTGTTTGCAAATTCATGCCATTTCAAATATGGAACAAAAATCTTATTTTATTTCATCCTCATCAATAGCTAATTAAACGAAGTAAATGGTTTTATAGGAATTGATCTTATTTCTTTTGATATTTACGTCAAAATATTGACAAAATTTGTTTATATTGGAAAAATAAATAATGAGTAAAATCTGATTATTATGTGGGTTTGGATCCCAGACAATCCGATTATTTATTTAAATAATAACATCCATATTATCGAAAATTATGGAAAAAATCTTGAACCTCCAAATCTTGACTCAGTTGGAGCAGTACAACCTTCTAAATGATAGACAATATGGCTTCAGGAAAAGTCGCTCGACTGGTGACATTTTAGACTATGTCACTAACCTCTGGAACAAAGCCTTGGAAGAAAAAAATGAAACCATTGCGGTAGCACTTGACATCTCGAAGGCTTTTGACCAGGTATGACATAAAAACCTATATTATAAACTTCTAACATTTGGTCTCTCTTTGAATCTTTGTTTATGGATCAGAAGTTTCTTAATTGATCGAAAGATCTCAGTTGTTGTAGACGGAGTTATTCTTGAACCTCATATAATCAGTGCTGGAGTCCCCCAAGGTTCGGTATTTTGTCCCATTCTCTTTCTTATAGATATCAATGACCTCATGACAGTGACCTCCAATCCCATTCACTTTTTTGCCGACGATAGTAATATGGACTGATTTAGATCGAGAGGAGTCTCCTCTACCATCAGCCCCCAGGATATTGTGTCTTCTATTAATGATGAGCTCGGCAGCTTGGAGAAATGGGGATCCCGTAACCACGTATTTCCAAACTGAAAGATTCGACATGCCCATCCGTAACTTACAGCCATAATAATCTCGAATTCAGAAATTCTCTTTCTTTTCTGGGTGTCACGATTTCTTCCGATCTTTCTTTAATTTCCTCTTCAAATCCAAGCATTAGTTCTCCCCTCAACAACTTCTAACCCAAGATTCAGATTCGTCCGTGACTTCAGTATGTGTCCCACCTATGGAGAGGGGTTTCTAACCAAGCTCTCTCTTCCTTTAATGCGATTCAAAGGTGTGCAGTGAGACTGATCGGAGATGATTCTCTTACTGCCGCTTTGCAGCCACTCGACCACAGAAGAAGTGTCTCCGCCTTGACACTTTTTTACAAGTATTACCATTGTCGATGTTCTGTTGAATTAAAGTCCATCATTCCTCCCAAAGCAATATTTGTCCGGAATACAAGGAAATCATCGTCCCAACATCCCCATGTGGTTAAAGTCGCGAATAGTAGAACTAGTCAATTCCAGTCTTCTCTTATCCCCATGATCTCTCCTAATTGGAATAACTTCCCTGCTACTATCTTCCCGAAAACCTATAATCTCCAACTTACAAGTCCAACCTCAACAAGCACTTTTTAAAATCACCATTCTCCCCTTCTCCTGTTCTTCCTGGTTACATGTGACTACTGGTCAATATAAGGCGATGGGACCTTATGCTTTTATATCCCCAAAAAAAAAAAAAAATTAAAATATTATATTGTATATAATATATAATTAATCGTGGCATCATATGTCAAAAAATACTTTAATAAAATACTAATATAATAAGAATTCTTTGGGATATATTAAATATATGAAATTTTATTTTTTATTTTACACCAGGGTATAAAAATAATTAGAAAAATTTGACTTTTAAAATTGTCAAGTTTCGGCTTTATTATTATTTTTTTTAAATCTGAAATTTTAGATTTTGAAAAATTTATAAAAATTAAATCTGGGCAACTTTAAAAACCATATTATTCTAGTTATTTCTATATCCTAGTTTAAAACAGGAAATATAATTAGATATAAAAAAATATAGTGTGACGGCCAAACATCACTCAATTTTCTCTTATTTACAGTAAGGAAAATTGTGTGATGTGCTGTCAAACCAGTTTTTTGCGTCAGAACTCCTAGGCAGCTGGTTGACAATTTTATTATACCTTTCATTTTTAGAGATTTTTCATTTGTATGAATTAAACAATTATCAATATTATGAAAAAAGTTAAATTAAATTAATTAAATTGGCAATTAAATTTCGTTTATTTCCCTTCATAGGAAATAAAAATATTTATATTTTATCACCATGGCTACGAGTTGTCTAATCTTTTCTATGGGATTCTTCAAATCCAAAAGTGAGGGTCCCTATTTTGAGATGGAAAATGATTAATACATCTTAAAGGTTTTCTATTTTATTATATGCACAGCCAATTTAATCAAATTCGTTAGAGTAGTTAAAGAGAAAATCACAAAAAAATGGTAAAAATGTACAAGCGTAAAGTAAGTTCAAATAATTTTGGGTGATAAGGTTTAAAACATTTCAAAGAGCATCTAATAAATAATTTTTAAAATCGTTATAGCAAATTTAGAGAAAACCGTAAAAAAAAAGTACATCAATGAAGTGATAGTACCCGATGGCCGAATTTAGTCAAAAGTTATTCTTGGGAGAGCACATAAAGGTTTTTATTTTGGCTGAACCTGCCCTTTCCCAAGAATAACTTTTGAATAAATTCGGCCATCGGGTACTATCACTTCATTGATGTACTTTTTTTTTTACGGTTTTCTCTAAATTCGCTATAACGATTTTAAAAATTATTTATTAGATGCTCTTTGAAATGTAATAACCAAAGCGAAGAGGTAGAGCCACCAAGATCTCTGTTTACTCTATATATATATGTTCTGGAAGGTTTCCGCGGTTGGTTGTATGTGGAATGATGTTTTCCCGGGTTGGTCCTTGGGCTCGAGACAGCGACCAAGCAACATCTCGACCCGGGGAGTAGGCAGATTGAGACCCCGGATCCGAGC
>JAAAKE020128715.1:0-14620 GCA_010014785.2 Anisolabis maritima | reverse complement strand
TATTCCTAAAAAAAAAAAATCATCGAAATTAAAAAATATCTATTTGCAAACGAAAAAATCTTCTTTCTCTCCATGTCAGGCAGATATTGTACCAATTGCATCGCTTTATGAATCAAGCTCTCAAGTCCTTCAGAAGAAGAAAATAGAACTTTGAGAAGATCATTGCTTCACTATTTGTAACAAAGTTTCTATTAAGAAGAACCCGGCTTGCGATCGTTTTTTCGATCGCTAATCCGATAAGGAAACGATTCATAAACATTCTGATGAAAAAGGGTATATATCAGGAATTAGATAACTTTTAAATTGGTTCTTGCATGTTTACAATATTAAAAGATCAAATTACTACCAGAGATGAAGAGAATTAAAATTAATGAATTAAACCAGACAGCTTTGTGTCAAATGGAAAATCAACTCATTAAATTAATATAGTATTTCTATTTCGTACAAAGTTCAGCCAGCAAATATCCCGAATTATATTAAATTCGAATTTTCTTTCAGAAAAATCTTTTAGAAATATTTCTCATTCTCTAACAAAAAAGTCATAAACTATAAAAAATTCTAGTACTAAAAGTTAAAATTAAATATTTGGTACCATGTCTCGTTCTAAGAAGTCTCGAATGGCACCAGACACAGATGTTTTGGAAAAAATAAATAAATTTCAAATCTCCAAATGGCGAAAAGAAAATTCTCCTTGCCACGAATGTGATTAACAAAAGGTCAGATAAAATTTTGAAATGGCAATATATGGATGGCCTCCAATTGTTGAGGTTAGGCTGACTTTTTTGCAATTATTCCCGCAACAAATTTTTTTACAACTCTCATAATCCAGTCCAGTAATTAAATTAAATATAAATATTGATAAATAAAGAAAGAATTTTATGTTATTTAACGGAAGAGTAGTTTTTTGCAGTTATTCGTAAAATAAACCTTTTAAATATGAATTCTCCCTTTTAAGCTAAAAACCCGTATGTGTAAAAATTGAGTTGTTTAGTTTAAAAGTCGGGAAGTTATTTTTTCTTCATTGTTTTTTTTTTTTTGTTTTGGAACGTCAGTGAGGAAAATATATATTTTAGATGTAGGGCTTTCAAGGCAATTTCATTCATTCATTTCCTCAAATTGTTGTTGTTTATCAATAATTTTATTAAATTTCGTTTATGTCAAAAACATAAATATATTAAAATATGAAATTTTTAAAAAAGAAAGAGAGAAAAAAAAAAAGAGAGAGAATATATAAAACATTCAAATTCAAAGTGATAACAATACAAAACATGGAATGAATTTTGATAGGAATGTACAAAAAACGAGTGAAATATGTCCTAAATATATCTAGTATTTTTTATAACCATTAATTTTATTAAATAACAAAATTTTACCGTTTGAAATTTGTTAAATATTATTGCTCACTTCTAAATTCAGTGCATTAATCTGAATCTAATCAATTAAATCGACCAGTAAAGCTCTTTTTCCGATATTCATTTCCTTTATTTCACATGTAAAATGTCAGTATTTAACTATTATTATATTTTCTCTCCAGTAATAATTCCCTCGGCAAAAATGTGAATGCCTCAAAAAAAATGGACCCAGGACCTTCTTAAATCATTTCATAACTATGAAAGAAAAAATTAAACTGAATAATGAGGAAGATCCAAAGTTCAAAGTCAGATGACGTCATAAAAAGAGACTAGCGCAATGACTATTTTACTGAAAGTTGTCAGTTAAATTAGTATGATTTGGGATAGCAAGTAAGCAAAAGAATCAAGATTGACAACAATTAACCAAATGATTTTAAAAAATCCTCAAATCTTTAATAAAATGAGAAAAATTATTCGACGCATAAAATTGTTCTTAGTGGAGAAATTTTCCACATAAAAATTATGTTATTAATATTGTAGTAATTTTCCTATTAAATAAGCTCTAGTATTTACTTATTTGTTTACCTTCGGTTATTAAGACCATTTGAAAAAGCTTTAGTAAGTTTTAATAATACTTTAAGGATATCAGTTAAGTGTAGAAATAACTCTAAAGGAATTTTAGAAAAATTTTTTAGGAAACAGAGAAAGAAATTTTGAAAAGAAAATATCTAAACCCAATTAATAATAATAGAAATAAAAATATGGTGTGACCTATACACCTTTTTCTTACTTAAGATAAGGAAAGTTAAGTGATGTGCTCTCACAACAGATTTTTTGGGTAGGGCCCCAAAGGTAGCCGATGTCTTATTCATCTCTTAATAGAACAATTTATTTTATCTTTAGAGTAGTTTAAGAGAAAATAAAAAAAAATCCAAAAACATGGAAGAGTAAAGTGAGCCCCAGACAATTTTTTGGAGAGGTGGAGTGATAAGGATTTATACATTTCAAAGATCATCTAATAAATAATTTATTTATGAATTTTAATCAAAATCGATAAAGAAAATCTTGAGAAAATCGAAAAAACTAAATTCTAGCTTATCTATCTGACTACCGTTGGCCGATTTTATTGAAAAGCTTCGATGTGCATACGGCGATCAATAATTTCTCAGTGAAAGTAAAAATTTCTTGATTTAATTTTAAAATTTACTAATTTAAATTTAAATTTCAAAAATTACTAATATTAGCTCGGTAGCTCAAGTATAAAAATTTTGAGAAATTTGAAAATTTTTTAAAGAAATTTTTTAATATAATATGTTGAGAGGAAAATTTAGAAAAAATTTTAAATGTAAATTCTATTAGTAATTCAAAAAAGACCTCTGACATACTAGCTAGATATATTAAATTCTCTTATGCTAATTTCTTACCTAAATAAATAAAAATTCTCGTTTGAGCCTACATTCAAATTATTTTAAAATAAATTATTTTTTGTTTGAGACGGCGGTGTGTTTTATCATATAGATAAAATGTCAAGGCATGCATAGGCCTATCACACCTGTTTTAAGTTTATCAATTGACATTGGTAAGTTCTGAGGTGGACTTAAAAAATCAGATGAAAACTTGTCGCAAATATTCCAAGAATAGTTGGTAAGTTGGATTTTGAGTAGTCCTTGGGCAGGAGGCAATTTGTGGCATATAAGTTATTTATGAATGTAAATAAGATTTATTTTTAAAAATTCTATTTTGAATTTCTTTTTATTATATAGAAAATAAAAAATATTATAAATAAAAGACATTTTTTAATTAATCGCGGTTAATTTTAGTAATTAATAATACAAAAAATGATACTAATATAGAATAATACAACTTTTTGGAGCCGTCATCAGGTAGATGCTTTCATTTTAACAAGTAAACACGTCCATTTGCAAAGTCAATGCATATACTTGATGACGACTGCTCATTTTTACTTTTTTCTATTTTAATTACTAAAATAAATACGAATCTTATTTATTAGTACAATAATCGTGAAATTACGTATCAAAATAAAGAATAATTTTAATTCCCTCTACTCTGAGATCGAACCCAGATCTATTCAGGTGACAACATTGATAATCGCTATATCTACATAAATATATAATGTAAGGAATGCAGTTATTGTAGCTCTTTATAAGTCAAATATGCCAAGTAATAAGTTCACCAAGAAAAATTAAATTGTGTAATTTCATTCATTATTATTTCGTTTTATTGAATTCCCTGGAGTCAAGTTATTCGATATGCATTGTTTCCTCATTATTTTTGAGTCAGATACTTCGTATATTTTTTATTTTAATGAATTTCTCGAAATCTCTTTCTAGTTTCATTCAAACCAGAATTTTTTTTACATATAGTCTTATAGGTCTATTTTGAATAAATAATAAAAATAATAATAATAATTTTGGAAAGCAAACGATATAGAAAAGTCGAAATAAGACGATGTCGAAATAATAAATTTTCATTAAAGAGAAAAAAAAGAACTTAACAAGTTGATTGATTTTCTTGAATTTTTTCAACTATAAAAAAAAGGAAAATTCATATATCAAAATTTGCTCTAAAAGAAAAAAATTCTTTATAAGAATAATGTAATTTTTTAAGATAAAGTAAAATTAATGAATCTTGATGTATACCTAGGCGATTTTAGGTCGCAAAAAGAAGATACCTGACTATTTAGAAAATACTTTTAAAATTTTACTAATACTTTGTCCACATTAAAAAATTGTAATGTGGACAAAAATTGATAATTAAGGCCTATATTTTCTCTTTATAAATTAATTAAAATAAATAAAGACTATATCAACTTGGCGAGCAAATACGGTATTTAAAAAAATTTCGATTGTTTTGTGTCAGTCTGCAATTTGTCAATTAGGTCACCAAACCTATTCTTTTCTCTTTCCCACTACCATACAGTACATTAAAAAAACTTTTAAATAAATTATTTTTATTTTTATAAATTTATTTTAATAAATTGAAATTTGTTTTTTAAATGGGAATGACTTAAAATAAAATTTTATTAATTTTTTTTACCGCTTTTGTTTTAAAACGAATATTGACCTGAATCAACCTCTTTATGTCAAAGTCGATAAACGTAAAACTTTTCAAAGGTTAAAAGCCATCAAATTCAATAGAGAATGACCAAAGTTATACATGTATGTTTTAGAAAACAAAGCAAATAAATTCATATACCTTAATATTAATTACAGTGATGAGAGAATTTGAAATTTAATGCTTATTTCTAAATGTTTGTTCGTATTTTATTAATATGTCATATATCAATGTATTTATCAAAATTTTAAATTTATTTTTTATAGAATTTTGCTCAATAAAATGTCCTTTATTATTTCTCTTTACTAAATCATGAAGATTGATTCCTTTTGAAAAGAATAATAAAAAATCTGATATGACAGCCGCACATTATATAATTTTCTCTTATCTAAGGCAAGGAAATGTCTATGTCTGCTGTCACACTAGAATTCTTGCGACTCGCCCCCTAGGTAGCCGGTTCATAATTTTATTATACCTTTTCATTTGAACCTATTAACCAATACTATTTTTTTTAAAATTAAATTTTTTTTTAAGTCTTTTTTGGCATCGGAGGTCATTTAGACTCCGTCCTTATTTATTTTATATTAATGGGTAGCCAATATAATATAAATTAAATTTTGTCGCTCAGGACGAAAAGCGAACTACTGACCTTTGGTCTAGCTCTGCACCAAAAGACAGGGCAAAAAAAAATTAAATTAAAATAATTAAATTGATAATTACATTTTTGGCTTCAAGGTGCAAGCGACGAGGGTACTTAGCTTAAATATAAAGTTTGAGCCTCGAACCTCTTTTCGTTTTAGTCACGGAGACAGACCATTTTGCGAGATCCATTTTTTTTTTAGATTCAAGGGACCTCAAAACTTTTCCGTTGAAATCTAGGTATCAATTTTTTGGTGATCACAATAGTTTTTTTTCTATACATTACATATATAATTAAGATAAAGTAAAAAAGAAATCAAAGAAAAGATCAGTCTTCTTAAAGAATATATTTAAGCTTCAGAAGTAAATAATTAAATTTTATCAACTTCTGGTCTACAAAAAGTGGTCGTATTTATTGAAAGTAAACAATGTTCTTTTAACAAGGTACCCTTAAAGAGATATAAACCAGACAGTCAATCTAAATAAAAATATTCGACGCATATAATTGAATACTAATATTTAATTCCAATAGGATTTATTTATTTTAAATTTTATTTGTTCTACTAAAAAGAAAAAACTTATCATTTGGTAAATGAGCCCATGTAGATATTATATTAATATATATTATTTAAATATTATAGAAGATAATTGTTTTCATATTTACTTTATTCAAGATAATTTCAACAATTTTTTATCAGTCTAAATGGAGAACCGTACTTTTTTTTTATTTAATATTTTGGTCAATATATATTTCCAATTTTTAACATTGAAAAAAGAAGGCAAACTACATAAAAAATATGAAAATTTTATTAAAAAAAAATATAATTATATTTATTACTATCTAGAAGTAATTTATCATCATGTAATTGTTATACTTGACAGTTACAAAGTCCTGATAAAGTGGCCGAGAGGCTAGAGGTGTTGATAGTATTAACATTCATAACTATAAGTTAAATAGGTTGGTTAGGCTCTCACTTTGATAAAAATTAATTTAAACTAATTGGATACCAATATCGTTAATATTATTATATTAAATTGTTTAAAGTTAAAAGAGAGAAACATCTCCAAATACATAAAACAACAAATGTTGACAAATATACTTACTTATTCACTCTTAAATGATATCAAAATGAAGGAAGTTGTATTGGAAGGTTCGTTGTTTATGAAGTAAATTAAGCCAAAGAAAAGACTTCTTTCGGCCCAAAATTTTTATTATACCCTGTCAACGTTTCGACGGCTATTTGTCAGCCATTTTTAGGTTAAGGCGAGAAGGTATAATAAAAATTTTGTGCCGAGAGAAGTCCTTTCTTTGGCTTAATTTACTTCATAAACTATGAACCTCCGAAAAAAAGCCGAGTTTGAAATTGGAGACTGTCCTGTCCCTCCTCGGCGGTAACGAGGAAGTGTCCCCTGCATTCCCCCCAATCCTGATCTGAAATTGGCAATTACCCCGCCAATTGACCGTCCGGTCCCTGTACTCTAGCTTCTTGGCGGAATGGAAACATCTCCATGATGAATAAGTAACCTTCTCCTCGAGCTCTAATTACATTATATTTGCAATTTTCCTTCATTGTCTTTGATGGTTTTCAATATTCAAAGTTCACTCTCCTTCTCTATTAATAAAGGTTTACTATCTAAATTCATTAATGCCTTACACCGACGAAAATGAAAACCTTTTACTACTCCATTATTAATAAATTTATACATAAATTTTATATGATCATCTGTTGATTTAATTATTGCCTCTTACTTAATCGCCTTTTAAATAGGGAGGCCAGATTGCAAATTAGATAATAATTTTACATTATTTGCTTATAGAGAATAGTTCCCTTGATTTTTTTATCCTTTAGGCTATTATAAAATAATGAAAATAAAAATATTATGATAACAAGTTAATGGAAGGGTAATTTCAAAAAAAATTACTCTTAAATGCTTATAATAATTTCTTTTTGTAATACTAGAAGAGGGCCAGCAATTTTTAATTAGACCTATAAGAGGATATATTTGACCTGTTTAATTATTTAATTTTTTATGTAACAATATTATTGAACATTTAATCTTTATAACCTCTTTTGCCTTTTCCAGATTTTTATAGTAAGGTTATTTGTAAAAGGAATTGAGAAGTAGATTTTAGTTTTGACTTGTGATAATTTTTTGATTTGTTTTTTATTTCTTGATTTTCGTTTATCGTTCGAAAAATGATTATAATTTCATAAGTGAAAAAATATTCACTAAGGATCTCAAAATTTTGCTTTCCTCGATTTTTGTCAAAAGATATCATTAAGTTTCAGAACAAAAACAATTTTATCAATTTTTCTTATACATCTGCAGTGCATAAATTTGTCGGCTTCGTTTATTGGAAGGAAAAAGGAATTTGGAAAAGTCAACTTATTAATGAGTTTTTCGATTAAGTGCTCCAGAGCTCCTCTAGAGTGGACTACACTTGTGAAATTGTTAAATATTCTTAGAAATTGAGCATTTGTGCTCCAATCTAGAAAAGCTCAAGAGCAATAAATCTAAATCGTCATTAGTAAGTTGGCTATTTGGGTTTTCTACCTTACAGAAAGTAAAAGTTATGCATTCCGTGGTAGCGTATTGAGGTGCCTATTTTTTTTTCTCATTTTAAACAATATTTTTCTATTAGGAAAAAAAAATTATCAAAAAATTAAATAATGCTAAATTAAAATTTTATAAAATTGTTTATATTTTTCTTGAGAAAATGATTGCTCTGAATTATTTACATATAAGGAATAATTTCACCAAATTTCTTTAGATTTATTATTTCATTGATCCAAACCTAGGTACCCTTGGCATTTTTGAATAAAATTCTAAGTTCTGAGTTAAAAAAATAAATAAATAAATACTGGCCTATAAGACATCACGTAATTTTTAAGGTCATGTAAAAATAACTTTCTATTTATTTCTCATTGTGCAAATTAATAGTTATTTGCTTCCTTTCGTACTTATTCCTCTGGATCACCTATCCTAGTTTCAATATTTATTTACATTCCTGTGAAACGATCTATATGTTTACCTTTCGAGGCACGACAGACATCAAGGCGTTAAACCATTTCTGCCCACACGCGGTCGATAATTCCAATTTAGGGTGAGATAAGTTGTCGCAGTTTATTGAGATCCGTAGAGAGTAAAAGTACAAAGTGAATCGGAAAAAATCATAAGCCATCATCAAATCCAGTTGTTCAAAGCAAGCTGTGAGCCCTATCTAACATTGTGACAGCTTTTCATCAGTGGGAAGCTTAGAGAGAGGAAACGAACGCTTTGGCTAGATACGTTAAAACAAAAGTTCTTCTTCGAAATAGAAATTCAAGTAAAACTAAGAAAAAATGATTAATTATAAATTTTTAATGTATGAATAAAATTCATGAAATATAATGGGGTATTAAAAAAAATATGAATATTAGTTCTAGGAAAAATATATGGATATATTAAATAATATCTTTTTTTAACGAGGCGTGAATATGCTTTTCAAATTTCATTAGTTTTTTATATAATGAGGTAAAAATATAACTATAAAGAAGAAAATGCTTAATATTTTATAATCTACCATGGTTTTGTGAGAAAAGACACCACCATCTTGAGCCAGTGGTAATAATATGTAATAAGTATGTATTTAAAAAAGTATTAATAATAGATCAAAAGAATTAGTATTTTTTTTTTTTTTTTTCAATATTATTTTAGAAGATAGCATATTTAAATTATTTCTGTGTTTTTAAGCTCTCTCCTGTGCAATAAACGACAAAACAGAACAATCTAACAATTGGAACTAAAAGTCAAACAGGATATGGAATTGATATTGAAAAGCTTAATCGATCACTGGCAGAAATTATCGAAATTTTCTAGCCACTGTTCTTTGTAGAAGAGGTAGGGGCTTTGTTTCATGTTACGCGGGTCAGTGGTTCGCTTCCCATCCAATAAAATGTAATTTAATTATATTGGCTAGTAATTAATTTAGAAAAATATGGACGAGAATAAATGACTTCAGATGGCGAAAAAGGGTAAAAATAAAAATTTCTAAGAAGTGAGATTAAAGGCCCATGTCTCAATATTAATAAAATACGTAATACGTAAATGTTAATTTGTGATACTGTATTTATTAAGATTAAAAGTTAATATTCAACTCTTTTACTTTTAGTATAGGGTTAAAATAAAAATTTCTAAGAACCAGCCCCAAAGAGAAAAATAAAAATAAAATTAAACTTTAAACCTCTTACTCTACCTACTAAAACAAATATTATCTTTTATGTAATAATAATAATTAAGAGGATAAAATGAATTTGGTTCTTTTTATTAAAATTTTAAATTTCATAATTTAATAATTATAAATGTAGGTTGGCATGGTTTTTTATTCATTGAGAAAAGGAGAGATCAGATGTAACAAATCCAATTCATTGTGAAGGTTTAAAAAAATTCCATTTAACATGCGTAGAAATATTTTAAAAAAAGCAGAAAATAGAGTCCTTTAGCCCCGCATGACTGAGGACATATAAAGCAGCTCCTCCCATAATATTCCGGAGTTATTATTAACTTTGTTATTAATATTTTTATCAACAAACAAAAATCAATACCTAAATGTTTATTTGAGATACTGTATTTATTAAGATTAAAAGTTAACATTCAACTCTTTACTTTTTGTATAGGGTTAAAATATAAATTTCCAAGAACCAGGCCCAAAGAGAAAAAATGAATATTTATAAAAAGCCTATGAATTTATTTATTTTTTCCTTCTAAAAATTCATTCTAAAAAATTAATAATAGTATAATAAATAATTTCAACTCCAAGTATTATTAGGATAAAAATTAAGGGGTAGGCATGCATCTTGAAAAAAATTTCGTTAAGGGAGGCAACTTAATATAATAGATTAACAGTCACGTAACGTGTCTTCGCCCCCAAAGTTTTTTTTAGTCCTTACTTATTGTAAAATGCTATGCATTTTAACTTTATTCTAGCGCTTTTGATATTATTTGAAATTATTATCAAATACATTTTAATAATGTTAATAATAATTTTGAAAATAAACTTTTAAAAAATTATATTTAATTATTTTAATTTTTTTTTCAAAAAAAAAAAAGATTTGATACCTGGTCCCTTGGTTTTTAAAGTTGATTCCTTTCTTATTTCTCTTCCAAGTTGCTTGTTTGAAAAAATTGGTAATTGGTAATGTAGAGTTTTGGACAGTAACTCCCTCTGGTAAAGAGCTGTGATTAACTTCTGAATTAATATGCCCAAAGGAAATTAAAAACCCACTTTTTCGGTGGGGGGGGGGGAGAATGTGAATTGGTGGTGGTGTAGAGATCTGAAGGGCCTCCCACTCCCAAATAGAAGCATCGGGAATTGACCAGAGTGCCCGAAACCGGAGGTAGGGAATGGCCTTTCGCAACAGTACACCATATATACCAGAGGAAGGGTTTTTTGTTAGGATTTGAGGGTTTTTTATTAAAAACTCACATGCAAAGTTTTTAATTAAAAATAATTAAAATTTAGAGAAATTTCCCAAGCATCTCACCTATTATAAAGGGAAAAACCTTTCCATTCATATCGTAAATATGAAAATGAATTTGGACTGACAAATGGAAAAAAAATTAGAAAAATGAATGATAACTTAATTTATAGTATAATTATAATAATAATATATTTTTATTTATTAATTCTAAATTTTTTCTCTCTAATTTTCTCATTTCTCCCATCCAGAAATTTTATTTTACATTTTTTTCACAAACTTCACTTTTTTCGTGTTGTATCTTTGCCATCTCTGTTATAAAATGAATAATTTCATAAAAGAGGACTATGTCATTTTTTAGCTAAGATAATAAAAGGGTTATTAAGTGAGTATAATCCATATTGTCAGATTTAAAGACAAATTTTTGAGAAAATAGTTCATTCCTACCAGACTATGGCTGAGTGCCCTATTTACTATAATTTTTTTTAATAAGATGATTTGCCACACATGAAAACCAAAATATCTTTTTTTTTTTTAAATAAACTTAATTTTTGTTTTGTCTATTTTGCTTTATTTAAATTTTCTTTTATTAGATGAATGAAAGGCCACATGTTTTTCATTACTTAACAAAAAAAAAGTAAAGCTTTTGTTGTTTCTATATTAAAATACATTTTTTTGTTTTAAAGAGTCATTTTCATTATCAAAATGCATTTCTATTGGTTGATTAAGTGAAATTGGATTGTATCCAGAGAGAAAGAGAGGGGAAGAGAGAGGAATTAAGAGTGGAATGTCCTCTTGAAAGTCGATTTTATTTAAGCACTAACAATATGGTTAGAATGACATTCGAATACTTGAAATAACTTTGGCCATGAATATTATATAATTTGAAGGATCACTTAAACTGATTATAGTCATTAGTCAAAGCAATGGACAAATTTTTCTCATAAGAAGCCCTTTTCTCTCTCTTCCTCTCTGCTCATCGTCAAGAAAAAAAAGTAATATAAAACACATCAGGCATTTTTCAAAATAAAAATCACTTTATAAAGTGAATGATTATTTTTCAGGATATTAATTTGTTTAAAAATTTCAATTTATTTTATATTATTATTAATTAAACTTCGTAGAGTAACGATTCTGAGCAATGCCCCTGAGGCATAAAGCAATGAAATGAACGCAGTCAATTTTTTTCCGCACATTGCTTTTCATTTTCAAAATTTAATCTTTCTTTTTTTTTTTTTTAATTTCCATAATTATAAAAAATAGATTTGTTAATTAAAAATGACAAAATTTTTGCAATGATTTTTTATTTATTCAACCTTTTTTTTTTTTTTTTTTTAAAAGACTTTTTTCCTTTCCCAAAATTCCTGACTCGCCTTGCTCCTTCCCCGTTTTTAACCCGACCGAGCTCAATTTTTGTCTCATTTTTTTTTTTTGGGTAGTATTGGGATAAACAATAAAATTGGGATAAATATAAAATTCGACCCTCTCTTTGATTAGCGTCAGGGATCTACTTATAGAACTCGCTCTCATTGTTACGTCATGCACTCTGACTTGTAGGTTTAATATATGATAAAACAAATAAATAAATAATCAGTGGAAGTTAATATTTTTTTGAATCTACATTATGAGGGTCAAAATATTTAAAACCTGTCGTTATTATTCTGTTTAATATTTTATTATCTGATATCATAATGATCAGAGATGTCTTGGTAGTTGTCTGCAAATTTGGAATGTTTAATAATATTGGTTATAGGATTCTTCCTTTATCGCTTAGTCACCTGCTGCTAATAAACGATGTAAAACAAGTGATCAGGAAAATCGGATATACAACTCATTTTTAATTAAAGAAAATGTCAAACTAACCAAAATATATAAAAGAGTTCAATATACCATAAATAGCGCATATTCAAAATGAACACAATTGTTAAAGTGACACCATGAAGTTGGAAATATTCAAAAAATTTAAATCATATTAAATTTGATTTTAAAAAATAAGTGTAATTTAATTTCCTAATAAATAATGTCTTATTGTAATGATTTTTTAAGTCTTTTCGACATCTGAGGCCATATAAATGATATACCATTTATATTAGTTACATGTAATCAAGCATAATTATTTATATCATATAAGTAAATTTTCATCAGACTGCTTACGATCCCACACCCACACCTTTGGCTTTTAAGGTTAATAACGAGGGGAGGGGTGGTCTTAATATAAAGTGTATTTTCGACTATAGAGGTAAGTCAACAAATTTCCGCCGCCATTCTATGGTCTGACCTCATCTGAATTTCCCTAATTGGCATAAATATATGATAAAAAGGCTATTTAAAAGATGAATAAAAACTTTTTTAAGGGTTCTACTGGATTTAATTAAAATCACTTAAAAAATCAATCAGATTTTATTTTATTTTAATCGCTGTTATTCTAATAAAAAAACGGGTTATAAAATTTTATAAATGAAATTAGCATTAACCTTCCAATGAAAAAGAAACGAGCTCGTAACTCGTAAAGTTTTGAAAAAAAAAAAGATTAATTAATTAATTAAATAAAATTAATACACTTTGTTTTTATAGAAAGTAATATGGGTAGAAAAAATAATAGCTTTTCGCCTCTTTATTTAAATAAAATTTTTTTTAGTTATTTTAATAAAAAAAAAAAGGCATTCGCAACGACTAAATCATTTAAAGCCACTGTCACATAGGGTAGTGGCAAGGGTTTTGAGCCAGTGGTTCGCTCCCTGTCTCGAGCGATAAAATTTAATTAAAGAAAAAAAATTTTTGGTTCCCAGGGGTTTGTCCAGGATTTTCACTCTTTCCGGAGAAATGAAGGGCTATCCACTTGCACGGATACAACCAACACTTGAAAGCCCAGTATTTTTTAGATCTTCTAATAAAGTTAGACCATATTTATAAAATTATATATTCCCAAATACTACTAAGTCCCTGGCCTCAGAGGGAGAGAGGTCTTGCTTGCTTCTTGATCCAAATGTCAGTGGTTCACTTCCCGGTCCGTCTTAAACGTCTTAAACATTTATTTAAATTATATCGGCCACCAATTAGTTTAAATATAGACAGAGCCTAAATAGCCTCAGATGCCGAAAAAGATTTAGAAAAAAAACTCATTAGTGGGAGGACCAGAATCTGGACTGGAACTAACAAGCTTACTTGAGTATTTTATTTACACAAATTTTTTTTAATAGATTCGAAATTTTTAATATTAATCGCTGTTAATAATCTATATATGTTCCGAGGTTTCTTATGGCACTTAAATGTATATCTTTTCATTTTTCAAAAAACAAAGAGTCTTTATTTTTGATGGTATCGGGGCGCAGGCTCCGGGGATTGAACTTAGAATCTCCAAGTTAATGAGTTTCTTGTGGAAGAAAATAGCTCGCCAATGGCTCGGCAAGGTTGAAAACCACCAAAAATAACACTCTTTGTTTAAAAAAAAAGAGATATATAAGAAGTAACTTAAAAAACCTCGGAACAAATTTAGAATATTAACAACTATTTAAAAAGTTCTGTTACTTATTAAAAAAAAAAGATACAATTTAATTAAAATAATTTGCTATCAATTATATTATTTTTAGAATTTCTTTAGTTTAGGCTCTAAGTGTAGGAACAGACAGGACGAGTGCAGATGCTATTGTTGTGCCACAGCCACCCCGAATTGTTGCCTTAGCGCTCTTGATCGGTGGATTGTCAGCTTTCAGTTCTCTCCCATTCCACGTCCCCTCTCCACCAAAACTAAAGTACTTTTAATAAATATGGCTAGATAAATGATTGACATGAAACTCTTTCTTTAGATAAAATGAAAATGAATATTTTTGTCGATAAACAGTTGTGAGATTAAAAGCCCACGTCTCTATATTTAAAATTAAACTTTAAACCTCCTACTCTAATTTAAAACAAATATTATTCTTTATGTAATAATAATTAAGAGGATAAAATGAATTTGGTTCTCTTTGTATAAATTTTAAATTTCATAATTTAATAATTTAAAATATTGGTAGGCATTGTTTTTAATTCATTGAGAAAAGGAGAGATCAGATGTAACAAATCCGATTCATTGTGAAGGTTTAAAAAAATTCCATT
>JAAAKE020128693.1:0-14622 GCA_010014785.2 Anisolabis maritima | reverse complement strand
CCCCCTTCCCCCCGTGGCCAAGAGATTAAGGATACTGACATTGCCAATATTAATAAGCTTAAAAGCCTTAAAAAAATGTGTGGGTTCGGATCCCAGGCGGTCGGATGAAAATTTATTTAAATCAAATTGGATATCAATTGATTTAAATAAATATGCCTGGATAATTAGTATCGTAAAAATATAGTTACATATCTATATGACGAAAAGACAAAAAAAAACTTTTTTATAACTAAATATTTTTGTTCTTATATATTAACTACTCAATGAGGGGTTTTAAGTAGATGTACATGTATAAATAATTAAATAAATATTAGTATTAATTAGCCACAAGTTAAGTGCTCAGGAAAATTTATTTCATCGGTGCTTTTTTCGACATTTGTTTAAGTCTCTCGATTGCCGGAAATTTTATTTTACCTTTTTTTTCCTTGAGCTTAAATAAATTTTCCCATTTTGTTTTACTTTTTTAAAATAAAGAGTAAAAGTGTATAAATTTCAAAAGAGTAAAAATGCCAATATCGAAAAAGGGCTCAAATTTGAATTGCTAAAGTTATAGTGGCTAAGTGTTCAACTTAATAAAAAAAAAAAAAGTAAAAAAATAGTTGGATATGTTTATCTGTTAATATTATACATTAATTTTCTATTTATAATTCTATTGAACTTGTTAAATTTTAATGAAATATAAATTTTAAAATTTTATTGATTCTCTAATTCATCTGATAATACAACCCCCTGTTTTTGATGATGCAAAGTAAAATTTAAAGGTGTCATGGCAAACATAAATTAATCGAACGAAATGAGGCCATCTGATGACAAAAGAATAGAAGAGATTCTAAATTATAGCCTTTAAAGGTAACCCGAAAGAATAAGATGAATTGAAGTTGAGGTATAAAGCTTAGTAATTTATTTTTTATTTTAGTTCCCATTTGTTTGTAATTTTATGAATGATCTGATAGTAAGAGTGATAAATGTCATAAACATAATGCGTTGAATAAAGAGTAAAAATTAAATAAATGTTTTTTTTTTTGAAGATGGTTGGAAAAAAGGAAAAGAGAGTAAAAAGGCCTTTCACTTTCAAATTAAACGCCGGAAATTGGCCATTGAACTATATATCGACATTTGGTATGGTTTGTAACAATAATACCCAATCCAGAAGCAATGATTTTTAAGGCTTTTCCCTTCAAAAAAATAAGATATTTGATTTTCATTTTTTTAATTGGATATTAGAAAAGTTTTTTCTTTGTAGAATAACATAAAAATTTTATTAAATTGTTTATGAAACGAACCTATTTTGTCGGCTTTATGGAGACAAAGTGAGTGCAAAAGCGCATTTTCTTTCTCTCGAGCGCTAAAAATAATTTTAACAGGTTTACTATTTGCGGGCAAGTATTCAGAAAAAATTGATCTAAACTAACATTTTACTTTTTTTTTTTTTGGAGAGGGGGATCCATTGGTTCGCTATCTAATATTTATTATGAGTGGGAACTAAAAAAATTCGTTTAAATGAAAGAAGATATTCATTGACAATGAAATGGCACAAAAAAAAAATATTTTTGATTATATCTTAAAAAAATAAATTTATAAGTATTTCCTTATAAGGTATCGTTGATTTTTTTTTATATAAGAGTTAAAATAATAACCAAGCTTTCCTTATATTTCCTTTATAAATTAAGAATATTATTGTTTTTAAATAATATATAATCAAAAAAAAAAAAAACCATGACATTTTTTTTTTTTTGACAATTCAGGAAATGTTTATATAAACAAATTTTATATTCAAATGAGTGAAGTCTCTACGAAGTGGAGCAGAAAAAGCGGTCGAAGGTTTGCGCTTGGCCTAATGACTTGTCAGCCAGGAGGAAGGCAATCTTAAGAAGAGAGGGGGTGTGTTACGTCATAAAGCGCGCCGCTTTTTTTTTCCTTTAACTCCTCTCGTTTAGAGAAATTCTTAATAGCTATGACATTTCGGTCAAATTTCAAATATTATTTAAATATTTCACTTCACTCTATAAATATCTTGATTTACAAAATCTTTTGTCAGAAAATTTATTATAAATTTCTATTTTAAGGCACGACACATATCTTGCTTTATGTGATTTTTATTTATAATATAGTGTGGAAAAGTCGGAGAGGTGTGTGTAGTTAATCAATAATCTTGAAAAATAAGAAAATATGTTCAAATTATGAGTATAATAATAAATTTCACTTTTTCTTTAAAGCTTAGTCCATAAAATAAATAAATAAGAATTTTAAAATAACCAGGGTTTACGAGACTATCCTTTTATTAAATTTCTTTTACAATAAGTTTACATGGTTTTTAAATAAAATTAATATATAAAATAGAAAAAATGTTTTACTAAAACTCTAATTCAATAAAATCTCTCAATAAATGATTACATGAATGCCTTATCCTATATGACTTGTCGTAGTAAGGACAGGTATTTCTTTTATACGGCCTTAGGGAGAGAAAATTGTAAAATAATAGAAGTAGACTTATGTCACCTGCCGATGGAAGTTGGACCCGTATACGGGTTCGAATCCCAAATTAATAAATGGTCTCCTAAATATAGCGCCAGAAGCTGATAATCCGCCTTCATAAAAAAAAGTATAAATAATAATAAATACTTTTCTTCTCCAGTAATACATCTATATATCAAGTTGTTGCTGACATATTGTAGTTACTACCAAGATTTTTGTTATTTTATTTGGGAGATTCCTCACCCTTTTTCTCTGAAGAAGATTTCTTTGATGTATAATAATTATCATACATACGAGTTACTTATTTTAAATTTTTATCATTTCTACACCTATCGGTTAAATTATTCCAGACTCAATCTTAATAATTCTGAGAAATCGTTCATTCAAATTAATAAATAGCCCAGTAATTAAAGATAGAATGTCTTGTTTTTGATGATGACTTAAAACGCTTTTAGAGTTTTGACATCAGCGTGATACATAAAAGTAATCCAATTGAATTATTACTAAATAATAAGATATCTACTTTGAGCAAATGATAGGGAGGTGAGCATGCGAAAATTTAGGCGTAAAATTATCAAAGATTTAAACTCGGATTGCATTGGAAGTGACGCCTTGCAAAATATAAAACGAAAAAAAAAACCACAACTTCGCAATCGTTATTGTTCTTGTCACAATGGCGCATTAAGATCGGTCCCTTTAGTTAAGGCGCACAAACACCTCTATCCTTCTCAAAAACCTGCCTAATTAAATATTATAAATGATAACGTAACTCCTTAATTTATAGATGATATAAAATACCAGAGATGTAAGATAATGTCTATAAAACTCATTAGCTTAATAAAAAGAAAGATATATCAGTATTTTTTCCAAGAATTTTAGATAATTGTTAAGTCAGGAGAATAAGAGACTCAATTAAATTCTTTATGAAATAAAAAAAGCAGCACCTCAACAGCGAGCCTTAAAACACAGTGGCTTTAATGGAGCAGAGTACCCAGTCTCTTTTTTTATTTTTTTGCTGTATGTATTCTACTTCACTGAAGTCACTGCCAGTGGAGTATTCAGGGGGAAAGTACATGTCCAAAGTAATTTGATCCCTGAGATACAGTGACTCCCATAAAGTGAGCATACAGCAAACAAAAAAAGAGTAAAAAAGGACCCTGTGTGTGTTGCTTCATTGGAGCAACCGTCCTTAGCCTCGTATTACTTTAGACACCTGGCCATAATCCTAGTTTACGGCCAAATGGAACGGATAGGAAAGTAAAGTGAAGTAAGTGAATTTAAATTTAGATGTATAGGGATTTTTCTTACCAATTTCTAAAATACTAAATAAAATAATAAATACTTTTGTTTCAGACTAGAGCGACTTATAAAGTAACTAGTAAGCAATTATTTGAAGAGTTGGACATTTGGGTGGGCCATGTTCCAACAAGCAAAAACGACACCTCATGGTGAAGACCCTTGAGGTGTCGTTTTTGCTTGTTGGAATGTTTAATGTAAATAAAACTATCTAAATAAATTATTGCAAAATTTTAGAGCTTTTAACTATCAAGAAATATTAACTAAAATATGAAGGGTTTCAATGACCTCGGTTTCATCATTTCTCTTTCAATTGTAGGTTTATATTAAAATATATGATTCTTCATGCAACTTGTATAACTTGTATATGATACCTTATGGTCATCAGGAGAGTGAATAAAAAAAAGAGGTAGCCTTGCTTTTTGAGGTCAATAGTCTAATTGAGTTAGTGTAAGAGCGAGCGAACAGAGGGATGAGTCTGGGAAAGTCTGTTGCAATCTGTTTAATTAAGTGATTTAAGAAAATTGTAATTACCTATAATTAATTATTTTCATGAGATTCAATAGATTATGTTATTCTCACTTGAACTTTTTTTAAACTAATAAAATTGAAAATAAATATCAAGGATAATTCAAAAATATATTTTTCAATAATTTAGATCAGAAATGGGCCAATTTTTTATTAAAGAGCCTGTGAATTAAATTAACAATTAAATATGGCTTATTTTCAAATATAGAAATTTTTTTAGTCTTTTTGGTATCTGAGGCCATATAGACTTTAAACAAATCAATGATTTACACTCTAGACATATTTATTTATACATAAGATATTATATTCAATTGATTTAAATAAATTTTCATCGGACTTCCTGGGATCCGAACCCAGATCTCTGAGCTTTGAACGATATCAATATTGGCAATGTCAAGTATTTTTAGCCTCTCGGCCATGGAATGGGGGCAAAATATAGTAATTTTTGTTATGCCTTTTTCGGAATCTGGGGCATTTAGACCACATCCTTATTTATTTATAACAATTAGCCAATATAATATAAATAAATTTTTGTCGCTCAGGACGGGAAATGAACCATTGACCTTTGATAAGCAAGATCTTTACCTCTGCATCAAGGGTCAGGGCAACATAGTAATTAAAAATATTTATATATTATTACCATGGAAATTAGCTTTCCAATCTTTTCTTTGGGATACTTAAAATCCTAAATTTTGGGCTCTTCACTATTTTGAGATGGAAAATAATTAATACATCTTAAACAGTATCTAATTTATTATATGTATATCTAATTTAATCATGATCATAAAACATTCGAAGTGAAACTTTATATTTAAGCTCAGTATCTTTGTCGCTTGCACCTCGATTTGAAAACAATCTGCCAACGGATACTAGAACTTTACGGATGGATTTTATAGAGGTATGTGAAAGGGGAAGTAGTTAGCAGTAGCTATCGAAATAAAACTCCCAAAATAGGATAAATAATTTTTATTCATTCTGAAGACTTCGCCATATCGGTGCTGATGGGAATTACTATTATATAAAATTTACAAAATTTTTCATTTAATGTTTAAGAAAAACAGATCCTAATTAATGAATTTATTTTTTGGAAAGGGATAGTTTAAAAAAAAAAAAAATTACTTGAAAGATATTCATCCAATCTTGTCTGATTGCAACCATCTTGATTTGTTGTGACAACTATGAGGAAATTCTTTTCACACTTATATTATTTACAAACACGCGCTTGATTAGCGGGTTTTTTTTATTAATATTTATATTAAAAAGTCTTCAGTTAGTTTTTAACATATATCATAAAAATTTTAAAGAAAACGGCTTTGTATAATATTTTTAAGAGATTGGAAAAAGAAAATAATGGTACTCTCTGCTTATTATTCATTCTATATATAATAGAAAAACCCAAATATTGTATTTTCTAATATTCTTGGAAGAATAGAGAGAATAGAGAAGATAATAGGTAGAGAGATAGAAATAGAAAGAGGTTTTTGTTTTAACCAGACTATTATAAAAGGAAAACTCTCGACTGGTAATAATACATCACAAACTGTTACCTCCTTATTTCTCGTAAATGAATAAGAATTCATAAATATACATTTTGAATGAAATAAAATATTTTAAAATTAAATAAGAAAACTAATTTTTTAAATGTTAAATATTGTCTTAATAAATAAAATAATTCCTAACTTTTCTTTTTTTTTTAATGATTTTATTTTTGCATTTATTTGAATTCAATTGGAAACTTAAATAAATCTAAAGAATTAATTTCAATTTTTCAACACAGCTAGACTAGCAGGAATAAGAAGACCTCGAAGATCATTATAAATAAGCAAGAATAAGAGCTCTGTCCCTTGGTGTAGAGCTGGCTTCACGTACCAAAAGTGGCTTCCCATCCTGAGCGATAAAAATTTATTTAAAATTAAATATTTAAATAAATAAAATGGTCTCAGATGCCGAAAAAGGCTTAAAACAGGCTTTCAACACTAACTTAACGAAAAAAAATAATTCCTAGCCTTATTTTTCTTAAATTTTTCATTTAATTGAAATTGAAGTAATTTAAAAAAAAAATTATTTTAACTTTTCACCCCTAACCAATCCTTAATAAATAACATAATCCTTAACATTATATTTTTTAAATAAAATAAATTTAAAACTATAATTTATAAATATTAAATTAAATAATTAGAACAAGTTTTTATATAAAAAAAAAATTATAAATTACATCCCCTCTACTTGAACACGTTTAGAAATAAATTATTGCTTTCTTTATACCTTTTCCTATTAAATTATTTCTTGTTTTTATAAAAAAAATAATAATATTAATAACTAAAATTTGCATTACAACTCCAAAATGAAATATTTTTAGACAATTTCATTTGCCACCTGAAGAGCAAGAATCTTCCGTCATAATCCAGGGTTAATATTTTGGTCGAGTAAATTAATTTTAAAATAATTTTTTGAGATAGATACATTTCAAGGTATTTATAATATTCACTAGTCTCGATCAGAATTTGTCAACTTTTATTTCATAATATTTAATAATTATTTTAGGAGTTTTTTTGCTGGTGGATCAAGTGGCCCATGGCGGCAGTTGAACTCAAGACCTCCAGCCTATCCAGGGCATTTGTGTGCTTCCTTTACACCAAGCCACCGGAGACTCGTTTGAATTTTTAAATATTTTAGTAGATTAACGGTTCTCGTCTCATCTTCTTTTGGGGGATCAATTATTGATAAATAAGATGTGAGTGAGAAATAAATTAGTCTCGTTGATAAAAAAAAGAAGAGAATTTTTTTTATTTTGTCATTTGCTGTTGCCATTTTCAAATACAAAGCTGCAATGGTCTTTTCAAATACATAAATGCTATATTATAGTAGAAAACTTTCATTATCGACCTATTCCGCGGGCGACCCACAGCGGCCTCTCATCCGAGGTTCAGTGAGTTCGGCCTTGCTTGTCAGGTGGCTGTTACCCTTCCATCGGAAAGAGAAGAAATGTTAATCAGAGTATATGAGTATTAAATTTTTAAATAAATTGTCTAGAAATAAAATTCACCTAGGATTAGAATCTAAAATTAAGCATATAATTATAGAAATAAATTTGGTAGGAAGGACAGAAGAATCCAAATAAGAGACAATATTTATTTTTTTGCCTTAGACTACGTTTAGGGGATATACGCCACCCATCAGCAAGATCTAGGCCATTAAAAAAAGGTTAGTGCCTCGAGAATTGTCATAAATATTATAAAATCACAATATGCAATATAGAACTTGGAGATCATGATCCTAATTTTGATAGCCTAGGTTCTGAAGTTGGGTAGCGTATAGCCCCGAACTCAGCCAAAAAAATAAAATATTTCTGACCCAAGATTGTCTGATTGTCTTCTAGATAATTATATTTAATCTATTAATGTAAATTAATCCTTTTATATTGAGAAATCTTTATTAATTATACGAATTATCACTATTTGTTAATATCCATGGAGATTTACTTATTATATTCATTAATTAGTTCCTTATAATGAATTCCATTCATTTACTGGATGCATTAACAAACAAAGATTGAAATTATTATTATAATTAAAAAAGCCGGTTTAATGCGTAGCCAAGTGTTGGAAATTCCTCGAATAACGAAATACTCTTGTTAGAAATGAATGATCAAATACAAGACTTGTTTTCATTTTTCATCCTTGAGGCGATTAGAAAGATGTTGATTTCATTTACAATCACCTATTCAAATTGACAGATATAACTAATAGTGGGCGCTGTGTTGTCTCTGGAGCATCTTGACCTGAATATCTGGACCACAAGAACAACATCGAAATGTCAGATTATTTATTCACTTCTCCTTATTTCACAAATTTGCTTTATTTTCAATTGTGCATACGCATCATGATGTTTATTTTGGATAATAAAAACAAATAATAAAGATGAGAGCATTGGGTATCTAACTATACAAAAGTTTAATGATAAGAAAAGGAAAGAAGAAATGCTAGCGTAGTTATTCTCCATATATGCTTGCTTATCTGACTTCTCATAGACCCTGGATCAACTTGAGAGAACTTGTATTAAAATTATTCCAGCTACTTTTATTTATTTTAAATCAAAGAATTTCTTTTATTAGATCAACTCTTGATTTATAATATTTATATATTATATAATATCGAATGGTCAAATCCAATCTAAAGGATCTAATGGATAAGCCATCTAATGTACCAATTTTCAATAATCAGTTGAGAGGTCAAATTAGTCGATTTAAGAATAAGTCATAAACGGGAAGTAAATTCAATTATTGTGTAGGATACAAAGCGATCTGAGTTAAAAATATGTCAAAAAAAAAAGGTCATGAAATTCAAGGTGCGCTGGATTAAATGGTAAATTATTTTTAAGATTTAACAAAAATTGTTAACCGATATATTTCAGTAAAATTTCAAAATTATAAAGTTTTCGATTCATTGCTCTAGATCGGTCTAGAGCAGTCCAAGTACTTGTTATTTTCCTAGGAATTTAGCAAGTGCTTCACTCTGGGACAGATCTAGAGCAATGAATCGAAAACGTTATTAGATGCATTTAAGAATTGAAAACAAAGTCACGAATGATTTTTTAATATAGCTAATCAAACGGATACCTGGATTGGTTGATATTTCTATGGATTATAAGTGAAAATGAAATTTTATAGAAAATTTTATACTTCACTCATTCATTCACTTGAAGAAAAAAAAGTGAATGAGCTTACAATTATTATTTAACACTATCTCTGTAACGGGATTTTTAATTACAAAATAAACAAGCGAATCTTTATACGAAATCGAGAGGAAAAAGAATAATACGTGAATGTGGCTTTGTTAATTAGGTTTAAAAAATTTGCCAACCAACCGAAAGTTATATAGGCAAAGTTAATGTAATCGCAAAAAAAATCGAAATTAGGATTATTGTTTGCAAAATGTGTTTTGAAGTTACCAGCATAGATTTAAATAATTTTTAGAATGATATCTGTGTCTCTCTCTATATGAATGTGTGTGTGTGTCTATGTTAATTTCTTTCGTCTATTATAACTCCAAAAATAATTATTCGATTGTGCTGAAATTTTCCATATATAAAATAGATTTAAATAGATTAAAAAGGAGGGTAGGGCGCAATAGAGAGAAAGATGTAATATTTTTTTCTTCAGATATAGTTTTTTTTTTATATTTTGGAAATAAACCTCCCAAGTAAAATTATATATAATACTAGTATTTAAATATGTTGCAATATTGTTAAATAAATGGAATATTTTTTAGTCTTTTTCGGCATCTGAGGCCATTTATTCTTCGTCCTTATTTATATTAAGTCAATATAATATAAAAAAATTTTTGTCGTTGAGGACGGTAAGAGAACTAATGATCTTTGGACTGTCCACCAAGAGACAGAGCTAGCTGGACCAATGCTGATACACAACCAACAAACTAAATCAATAAACAAAAACTAAATAAATATGTCTGGATAATTTGTATCGTAAATATATATATATTATATATTTTTTAATATTTATATGGCCTCAGATGGCGAAAAGACTAAAAAAGATTAACAAAAACAAAGAATATTAATTAAAATTAATAATTACGAATTAAATTATAAGTAAAAATATATTTTTACTTCTCCCTGTGCAGAGGTAGCGGTCTCGCTTCATGTACCAAAGGTCAATGGTTCGCTTCCCAGCATGACAAAATTTATTTATATCATATTGGCTAACAATTAATATAAATAAATTAGGACGGAGTCTAAATGATCTCCGATGCTGAAAAAGACTTAAAAAATCTTTTGTCTTATTTAAGAGATCCTCTTATATCTTATCTTATCTCCTTGTTAGCAAATGGTTGGTAAAGTTGACCTGTTTAGTCCGATCGACATGTTTACTTACACCTCTCGACATAATGCTATAAAATCCCTTTAATTGAAGAAAACGATCAATCAATCACTATTAAACTTAACAAAAAAGAGTGAAAGTTTACATATATTATTTTCTTTCACACACATATTAAATAAATGGGTGTGTTTTAATGTCTTAGTGAAATAATCTGAGGAATACAAACATAAGCACTATAAGGAATAAGGCATAACAGGTTGTTTCTTATTTAAAATTTAACTCTTAACACTGAATGGAGTCGCTGGAAAGTCAAGGCGAACAGTTGATTTATCACACATAAATTCAACAGTAGTTGATACAAAGGCTCTAGAGGAAATTTCTCTAGGAGACTATTTTGGGCTTTTGTTTGCCTTGGCGAGTCACTCTCAACCGGAAGAGGTGTTACCGGAAGGTCTTCTCTAATTAGCATAACTTTTTTCCAGATTAAGAACGTATATTAATAGGATTAAGTTAACTTAATGTATCTTGATTTCAAATGCCTAAGTTAAATTATTTATTAAAGTAAATGATTTCAAATTTAGCTCATTTTCTCTTAAAGAAATGAAATTTTCATTTATTTTGACAAAATTTTGTAGAAATTTCGAGAGCTTCAGGATTTTTATTTAATTGATAGACGTTATTTATTATTGTAAGAAATATACTTGTATAGTAATAATATATCTCACCTAACATATTTATTAAAAAATATTTAGATTGATTTTAATCAAATAAAAAAAAATGATAATTAGGAAGAAAGAATACAATAAACATATAATTTATATTTGTCCTGTCCCTTGGTGTAGAGGTAAAGGTCTTGCTTCACGTACCAAAGGTCAGTGGTTCCCTTTCCGTCCAGAGTGACAAAAATTTATTTATATTATATTGGCTACCAGTTTATTTAAATAAATAAGGACGGAGTCTAAATGGCCTCAGATGCCGAAAAAGATTGAAAAAATTTTAAAAAAACTCCATCCCTGTACATTATTTTTAGATTTAAAAAACCATTCCTTGTGAAATAAGGGGCGCTTGTTAACTTTTTCTAGGATATAAAATAACCTGACACCCACACTAATCAGGCGTTATTTAAAAACAACCCCCTCCCTATTTCAAATAAGTATTTTTAACTATTATTAGAAAAATTTTTTTTAATTTTTTTAAACATGTCATTACTATCCGAAAGTTTTTTTTTTATTTGTTTTATTTTAATTTTAAGTCATTTTCGGCTGCTGAGGTCATTTTGACTCTTAATTTACAAATATAATTAAAGAAAAATGTGAATTGATGGTTTCCGGCGGATGTTCAGCATCCTTAATTCTCCGAGGCCACCTATCCGAGGTTCAGCAGTTCTTGGCCTTGCTTATTGGCACTGATCTCGGTAGGTGTTCTTTCCGGCCAGGTCGGCCGGTTACTCGGAAATTGAATTTCGTGTAGTAGGATTTTCGGAAATTTACATCCGATTAGCAGCAGGTAGTTAATTATAATACTTGATTGAATGATATTAATTTAAAAAAAGTAAAACTGAAACTTAAAGTAACTGGAGAAAATTAAGAAATTAACAGTGAAAGTTTTTTTTTTTTTAAGAATATGATATGTTTAAAAAGTTTTCTTTTTGATGAAATAGAAGAAAATTGAGATAAAGTTTTTTATATTCTTTAAACTTAACAACTTCAATTAGTTCATTAATTTTCTGAACTTGGTAATTCTTTAGATAATCTTTAATCCTTTGTTAATTTCTTTGAAAAAAAATATTTATTTTTAGAATATAGATTATATTTTCTTTTTTTTTTTTTTTACTCTTTAGGTTAAGGGTATATAAAAATTTCCTGATTAGAAAAAGGAAGAAAAAGTTATAAATTATTAGTCTTTTTAAGGAATGAATATTGTTTAATTTTTAATTTAGTCACTTTTTCTTGGAGTCCAAAAAATGAATTTATATCTGAAAAAAAAATATGAATAGATATAAAGGAAAAATTTATATTCGATAGACTAGAATATATTTGTGTAAGAAATCACTCAGAAATGGAATCAGAGTTACCTGAGTTAAAACTCATATTTTTTTCTCCTCTTTCTATGACACTATTCCAAGTCATTTCATTTGCATATAAATTGATAATTATGAAATATATCCGAGAGAAGATAAAATTTAAATAATACCGAGAGAAGATAAAATTCAACGTCCTGATGTAGGCTGTAAGAAGACGTTTGGATAATTATAAATTTTATTAAATATAAAATTTTTTTTTCTTCAACTGTGTGAATCTTGGTTAAAGTTGACCAATCCATTTTCTTTCGCTTCCTCATTTTAAGAAAAATACAGTTACCATTAGAATCAGGGGCCCTTATATTTATTAATTTATTTTAATAATTATACGAGTATTTGGCGAGAAACGTGGTCTAATGAGCTGGGCTTCGAGGGCACAATCTTGTTCCACGGTGACCGTATAAATGATAAATTTTATTAATAGTAATTGTCAAGGACAATTTGTAAAATGTTTAAGATTGTTTCTAAATTTATTACAATATGACAGAATATAAACAAGCCCCTTTTCGTTAGAGCAGAGGTAAAGCTCTTGCTTCCTGATCTTAAGATCATTTTGGCTACTAATTAATTTTTAAAGGACGGATAACATATATTGTATAATTTAACATAATCATAAATTTTATTGTTATTTTGCTAAGGATCAAGTGTCAATCTGGTCCCCGGGAGTCGAACCCGGGGGGCGATAGGCTTGATTTGCCAGCAAAAATACTCATATGTTAAATACACTGTGACTAATCCAGGCTATTGAATATTGATATTTATTTGATTCAAATGTATATGACTCGAAAACTATTAACATAATCATAAATGTCTATGTGGACTCTGATGCGGAAAAAGAAAACAAAAAAGCTCCAAAAAAAATAATATATTAACTAAATTAAGTGTATATTTTACTAAATACTGTCAAGTCAACTAAAATTTTCATTGTCTAAAAGAAAATCTGAATATTATTTCAAGAACAAGGATTATTGATATTCTTGATATCAACTTACTATTAATAGGCTCTATGAATTCATTTATTTTTAATTAGTTCTTAGAATTACTATCAGACATATATATATTATTATAAATGGAATAAAATAAATTAACATATTTTTATCAACTAAAAATAGTGAAAAAGCACAAGGACGTAATGTTTATAAATGAGAATGTTAATATATTAATAATTCTCTAATTTTAGATATTTGTAGAGTCTGAATAGATCTAAATGAATTGTGAGTGCACAATAGGGAATCAGGGGTCCTGTATATCCAATGGGCTTTTCGGAGTAGAAATACATGCCTATGATGCAAGAGCCAATGTATAATACCTTCTTCCTTAGGCAATTAATCCTCCCCTCAGGGACTGGCCTTAAATAATCGAGTTATTCTATTCCAATTATAAGTCTTGAATTTGAATATACAATTCTCTAAATTCAAAATAAATTATGTCAAAGGTTTTTAAAATTAAAATTTTTTCGGAGATCTTTTATAAACAAACAAAAGGCAAAGCTTAATGGTAAATTATTTTTGAATTGTTAAAAAAAAACCCTACGTTAAGGCATAAAAATTACCCTCCATGGCCGAGAGGTTAAAGATTCGGACATTGTCACTAATGATAACCTTAAAAGCCAAGGGTGTGGGTTCGGATCCCAGGCAGTCCGAAATTTATTTATATCATTTGGAAATCAATTAATATAAATAAATATGCCTGTATTACATGTATCATAATTAAAATAAATGTGTATCTTTTCAAGCCTCAGATACTCAGATCAGATGACCGAAAATACAAAAAAAAAAGCATAAAAACTACAATTCCTATATAAAAAAAGAATTTCTCGTTTGGGCACCAATGCATAACTCAGGCCTTGACTTTTTTGGTATCGGTGATTGATTTATAAATAAAATCATTCTATTGTCACTAAAAATCTTTTCTATTATTAAAGAGATTTAGAATAATTAATTTTATAAAAAACTTAGGTTTAGAAAATATCATTAAATCTTGATATTGTATTCAATATTATGTTACTACTCCCCGTTGGATAAATAATTTTCATTTTTTTCAAATGGAGAATTTAATATTCACCTTCACTGAAACAAAAATAATTGGAATTTTTATAATTTGTTTTGATTAATTAACGAAGTGACAAAATTAATTGAAAGCTCCTTTTAACACAATTCTTTGTTCAAAGGAAAGGTCAATTCTGGGTTGGTTAATCATCAACTCACTACAATGTTTTTTAGTTAGAAAAACCATTTTTTTGTGTGTTTGAGTAACACATTGGTAAGATTAACATTTGTAAACAAAAATAGATACACCACCAATTGAGAGCTTCTGAGTGTTCCTATAAATAAAGTCTTTTTGACATCTATGGCCATAAAATAATTATACTTATATACAATACATATATATAATTAATTATCCAGGC
>JAAAKE020128682.1:0-14623 GCA_010014785.2 Anisolabis maritima | reverse complement strand
TTTTATAGAATTATTATTAAACTAAAAAATTTCTTTTTATTAAGATTATGACTTTTATATATTCAGCAATATTTTTTAATATTTTCGATTCTAAACCAATAATGTCAAGAAAATATCAATATTTTCAATTGAAAACTTAATTTTTGTTAAATATCAAATAATTTAAATTTATATTTATTTTTTCATTTCATTTGGCCCATCTACCGGGATCTCCTTTTATTTATCCGAGGTGCTTTCTTACGGAGACACACACCTCAAACCCAGCCAACCTCTGACCGTAGCCATCTAACGGCACCCCGTGAAGTTACTTTATTTCCTAACTCTAGCTCCTCCTCCTATATTCATTTCTAGGTAGCCACTCCTATATTAAATTCTTCCTAGTCTCTTTATTCCAAACTAACATTATTCTATGCCAGGGAGAATGTCGTAGTTGAGGCGAGGCTCTCTCAGCCCCGGCGAGTAGCTTATTCCTTGCCAAGATTGGATCATTGAGAGGGAATTCTTCTTTACGTCTCTTCCAGAAAACGGGGTGTCACAGCAACTCCCTCCCCTCGTTGAGAGGACTCTATTGTGATGGGATCCAATGTTCCAATCGAGGGGATACTTGAGGATTTGTTTACATTAAATATTTTTATATAATGAAAAAATCCCTCCTGCCCGGGATGCGAACACCGATCTCCTTTGCAGAACGGCGACATCCTCCACAGAGACTCTTATTTATATTTATATAACTAACATAATCTATTACAAGAAAAAAAAAAGGTAGACAAGCAGGAAAATTGTGAATCAGTCTACCCCACAACCAAGTCTAAATCCTAAGACCGGTCTTTATCCAATTTTTGAAGGTAAGAAAGGTTTAAACCTAAATATTGTTAAAGGTGTAGAACAAATGAACAAAAATTCGATACGTCTTCTTTATTCATTCTGTGTATTGGCAAATAACGTGAATATGTTCATTAGGCTCTCCAAGAATATCGGGAAACTTTCACTTAGTATATCTTCTGAAAATGAAGCTACGACACTCGTTGTGTTATCCATAGATTGTTCTGAACGTATTTTATAGATATAGTGGATAAAAAAATTAGTATTAAGATGTTTTTGAGAAGTTGGGTTGAGTTAAAATTGAAAATAAACAAAGTTTGACACAATATCGGCACATACTCGTGAGAAGGTCCGAAATATTTATACGGTTGAAAAGAGCGTAGGAATCTGATGATATAACAACGAGCGACGGAGCTTCACTAAGTGAGAAGTTATAGTGGATGAATTTCCAGAGGCCAAGAATGCTCTTGGAGCCTGTCTGTATGCCGAGACGAAAAAAAAATTTTTTTGTGCAGAAAAAATGTTTTTCTATTATCTAGCGTCACAAATCTAAAAGAATGAAAAAAGGTTGAAAAATTTATGTTTAATTATTCAAAATTATGATTAAAATTTTTTGTAATATAGGTAAATTTCAAATTATTATATTTATCTTGAATATTAATTTAGTAATAGCCTAAAAAAATCGTTTTTTTTTTTTTTTTTTTTTTTGCCAATAACTTCTCTAATAATAATTAAAATATCGAAAAGTTTTATCTCTCATAAAATGTTGATCTCATAAATTGCAGCAACTTTTTTCTGTAACATTTTTTTATATATAAAAGAATCGTTTTATAACTCTCCAGGTGGCTATAACATCATTTGCAGCTGGTTTATTAAACTTATCGAAAACGTCATCTATTTAATATTGTCTATTTGCCTTAATTCATTTATTTTATAAAAAATTTTACTTTTATTTCTCATTAATGGTTTTAAAGAAAGAAAATATTTATATTTTTTGTTTGATTACTCTGGAACGCTGAATTAGCAATATAAAAACAAGTTTTTTTTTTTTTTAATAATTGAGATATTTTTTCTTTGTACTTGAAATAAGATACTTTTTTTGGTTTAGCTTTTACAATTGTCGAGTTGGAGTGGACTATTCTTCTGAAATGGATGAAATGTAAGTATACATGTATTAGAGAATAATACACACAAAAAAAAGTTGGTTGGGATTAAAAAAGGCCGGAAAAACGAGGTGGATTCCACAGTAATGTTGGGTGGGCGGAAGGGGAGCCCGCAGGCGCCAGTGGGGACTTTGGGCTTTTGTCCCGGCTATGTGACGCCACTTCCGGGCTCTCAATGCCCTTGGGGATGTATATGTATACATCTAAAACTATATACCTCGAAACTACGCCCATTTTTGTCGCATACATGTCGCATAAAACACATCATTAATTGATTATTTTTTTAGTCAAGTGATTAGTTCATAATATCTTTTAAACTAAAAGACAATAAATAATAATAATTTTCTGAAGTACTATGAAGTGTATAAATTCGTTCATTTTGGAAATTGGAAATTTTCTTAATCTCTAAAAAACCGATCCTGAAGTCGGTTGTTGAATAAAAAATAGTAGTATTTTTAATCAACCGACACCAGCATTGGTATTTTACAGATTGAATAAATCTCTAATCCCATTCCTTCTTTGTAAAATGTTAAGATTTAGATTAATGATGCTTAGGATTAGGTTCAAATGAATTATAAATTATATTTGGCTTAAGAATTTTAAAATTAGATTAATTTTATTTCCAATCTCTAAGATTAATTCAGATAAAGTGAAGAGTCGTTAATGCTAGGTTTACTTCTTCTGACATTTAAGGGCAAAATTTTACAAAACCTCTCACGCATATTATTTAAAATATAATGTTTAGAAAAAAAAAAAAAAAAGGAAAGGAAAAAAAAAACAATAATACAATAATAACAAAATTTGAATAAGAACCCTAAGAAAGGCAAATTTCATTTTAGTTTAACTAAAAAAAGATCAATTTTAGCATTATTCCTCACCAACTAAAAAAAGTCTAGGCTATTTTCCCTCCGAACAACACAATTATTTATTTAACTCTCCGAATGATCAATAAATTGATTAAAGACTATTACAAAACAGTTTTACTATTTATATTTTTCTCCCTCTTACATTTGAATCCAAAATAAGAATTTATTTTCGTCGGAAAATTCTATTATTCTAATCCCACAGTGTCATATTAACATAATTGCTCTTTCCTATCTCCCTTATCTACAAAACGTTCTCTCTTTATGTCACATCTATTATTCATCATAGTCTATTATTATAATTGAACTGTAATTTGTCTCCGAAAATGTTCTTCTCTTAACTTTAAAAATGAAACATTTATTAAATAACCAACCTTTACAATCAATTAACTATAGGTAGGCAACCCAAATGATTGACTCTAATGGATTTTTCGTTGATTGATCATTCTAAAAGAGCTCTGGAGAATCGCTTGGTGTATAATCAGAGACATAATTAGCTCTGTCCCTTGGAGCGATATAATTTATTTAAATGACAATATAATAATAGTAAAATAAATATTTAATAATAATAATAATAAAATAATAATAATAAAATATTTTAAATAAATATGACTGGAGTATAAATGATCTCAAATGCCGAAAAAAAAGGCATAACTAGGAATTTGGCATTAGCACTCCTTTGAATGCGCCTTAAAATTGGGGAGTATTGATGATCACGCATTTCAGCTCAAAAACTCTCATTTCCATTGAAAATCAAATTAAACCTAATGATAGTCAAATAATCAAAGAATTTATTTCACTGAGTGATTTTACTCGAGGGTTGGAGTGGGGCGCGCTGCAATTTTGTGATTTTTGAAGCGCCTGGAAACTTTATGTAGTATAATTACTAACTCAGTGAAACCCCCACGCTCGTTGTGGCCTCAATCGACAGCGTTGATTGTAAATATAGTCTATAAAACATTAGTTCTGAATTGTACTGATGAAGTTGTATTGTGTTGAAGTTGAAAATAAAAAAATTTCAAAACACTATCGGCTTATTCTTATGTAAAAACCCAAGTCCAAATATAGAAATTGTATGCCGTTGGAAAAATCATCTCAACAGTAATCCAATAATATCACAACGAGCGTCGTAGTTCAATAATTCAGAAGTTAAACTGCATGAAAAGACGTTATTTGTCTGTACCCGCGACACAGACAGGTCTTGGGTCTCTAAACATATTGCCCTTTTTTTTTTTTCTTTAATTGTATAACATTATGATAATACATTTATTTTCATCTTTTAAATTATTAAAAAATTGTTCTTTAAACATAGTTCCATGTTTCTAATTTTTTTGTTTATCTCTAATTTTTTTTTTAAATCTCTTTTAAAGAATTAAACTGACTTACATTTTTTTTTTTTTTGAGAGAACACGTATTAAAATTTGATTTTGTAAAATGTTTCTAACAATTAAAAAAATAAATATAAGCCTTAGGCAACCATAGTTACGGGATTCGTTTCCCTAACTTATAATGAGAATTTATCCATCGGAAATAGTGCTAAGAGCTATCCTATAATGTTAATATTGATAACCTTTAAAGTCAAGAGATATGGGTTCGGATCCCAGGCAGTCCGATGAAAATTTGGATCAATTGGATTACAATTGGTATAAACAAATATGCATGATAATATGTTTCGTAATAAATATATATGTGTATTGTTTAAAATCTCTATGTCCCAAGATGCCGAAAAGACTAAAAAATAGCGATCCTCACTCAAGGCTCCCGAGCTAACTAAGAATTATAAAAAGACATGATTAATGGAGTAAAAGTCTTAAATCCTTCTAGACCTCCAATTCCTGCTTATGTTTCCATTTTATTGACATTTCAACTAAAAGGAAAGGGTGATATTTTCTAAATGTTGCAAAAAATTTGTTATTTTGTAGTTGCTAATGTTTCTGAAAAAAAAAAACCCTATCCATTTAACATCTATTCATTTATAATGATTTGAAAACTAAAATAAAAAACAAAGATTCAAAACTTTTTAATGGACAAATTCAAACAAGATAGATGATCGTTCCTTTTGGCACTTTTCGAACTTAATCATGATGAATTCGTTTTTAATTTATTATTAGAAACATATTTTTAAGTTTTTTTCCTTATTTTTAAATTAAAATGAAATAGAATTGATTCCTGAAGATATCAAATAGAGATTTTTTTGTCATTAACAGAAAATTAACACATTGATTTGATATCTTTATGGTGTGAACGAGACCCGAAACTATCATTTCACATTTCATTTAGGCCCACTATCCATCCCCATTTATTTACCTTAAATGCTTTCGTGCAAGGAGTCTTAAAACCAGCTGACCTCTAGCCATAGCCATCTATCGAAACTCCATGAAGTCCATTATTTTTATTTCCTATCACTAACTCCTCCTCCTGAATACATTTCTAGCTAGCTAACTATTCCTTTATCTAATTTTACCCGGTCCCTTTCATCCATCCTATGTTTGAGAGGATGTCCTAATTTGAGGATGGACTCTATCAGCACCAGCCTACTCCGAAGAGTACATCATTTTAATGGGATCCATCTTTACGTCTCATCTATAGGCCGGGGGGTCACTATAACTACTTCTTCTCGTAGAGTTGCCTGAGGGCTCTACTGAGGTAAGATCCAATGTTCCAATCCAGAGTTTATTTGAGAATTTGTTTAGATTAAATAAATTTATTTAATGAAAAAATTCCTTATGCCAGGGGTGCGAACACCGATATCATGTTCTATAGAAAACGGTGACATCTTACCGTATCCTCTACGGCGCTCTTTGAAACCATCATCATCATGATTAGATTATAATTTAAAGTTTATTCTATTTTATATATTTATATTTATTTATTTTCCTAATAAATCAAAAAATAGATTGATACCGATAAATTATTAATAAATTGAAGACTTTGAAAAAGTCTTTCTTTCCCACCTAGGGGCAATTGAATTAGAATCCAATTAGGCCGGGAGCTCCAAGTTCCGCCCATACTCTGTCAGTATATTACTAAGGTGACATACGGCTTTATTTGTATTGTCAACAAGCTACGATGACAATCAATGTGGCCCGGGGTGTAATATGATAAACACTGTCAATTTGCTAAATGACGTTTTTATTATAGAGAGCAGTGGTGTCGGAAGAGCGGTGGGTTCAAGGGGATGGAAATTGAGGGTTAGGGTTGGGGTTGGGCGGTAGTCCCCCATAAGCATCGAGTCTCACGGGGCTCGGTTCGCTCGATACCGGATTACTTGATTTAGTTATTGCCTATATATATATATATAACAGAGTTTAATGTAATGGATATGACAGTTTTGGTAATATATAAAAAAAAAAAGATTCAAATATCGCTAAAATAAGTTTAACCATTCAAACAAAAAATTAGGAAATTAGGAGATCAAAAAGAGAGTATACTGATTTTATGTCAATACTTAGACTTATTTTGTGTAAATATATATAATATAAATGCTTTATTTGAAATGTTCAATAAAATTAAGCTAAAATATCGAGTAAACTCTTAGAGATTCCAACTTTTATTCCATTATTATCTAATAGGATTTAGAGAGTTGTTTTCAAATAACTATGATATTGTAAAGCACCAATAAGTAAGCTTGAATGCTTACGTTTATACTTTCTCTCTGAAAAACCCCATGGGGATAGAAATAGCTCTCAAATAACATCCTTGTCCTTTTTGGGACTATGTACTGAAGATTTCTTGAACTTGATTGTACTGTAAGAAAGGTTGAATGCTCTCTCGTCGGTATGGGTTTTTTTCATTTCTAGTTTTTTTCAAAGCCTCCAACCTCCAGATAATGATATTCACAAGATAATTCTGCTGATTGGTCATAAATGAAGCCTCTTGACTCTAACCAGATAATTATAATTTCACCTCACCTCTACATCAAATCGTTATTTTAGTCCAATTTATATTTTTAAATTATTGTATTATTATTATGTATAGAAAAGTAATATCAAAGTAGTTAATCAAAGTATTCATTTTATTTCTATTGTGAACTAATATTAAATTAATCACACTCTCTTTCATCAGAGAAATTTTGCTATTCGTTGGAGTCGTATATTAAATATTCATTTTGGATTCAGTGGAATTTCTCCTTCCTTATTTTTAACAAAAGGTAGAAGAAATCGAGATGGATATCTAAAAAGAAAAACGTTATTGATATAATATCGACCACGGATAAATAAGAGTATATAACTATTATTTTGATATCATGTTTAAGAATTTCTGAATTTTATAATATATAATAGTCCAGGAAAAACAGTCACGAGGAGGGAAAAAGGAAGTCGCATGCGAGACTTGTGAGTGAGCTTCCTTCCTCTAGCGCAAATATGAGCGTGACTGTCATGGTCGAATTTGATATAAGAAATAATAATTCACATTAATGCTGAATTTTTTGTAAAATCTGAAATTTTTTCTTAAATTAATGATTATGAATAATAATAGAAAAAACAGCAATTTATTTTTTTACTTTTCTATAAGACTCTAAGGAATAATTTTTAAATTATAATATAAAATAGAAGGTAAGAAAAGAAAAAAAAATTATATACTTTAAATGATGAAGTTTACTTAACTTGGTCTAAATAAACGTGAGAAACAACGCCTAGGAAAGTTTATGTTTTTATTATAAACAATCTATCTGTTCTAGAGAAGAAACCTTGTTGGAAAATGACAGGCAGCTAGTACTAGGCAGGTAGCCAGGGCAGTTAAATATACTCGGAATAAGTTGATTTAAGTCACGCAAATCATGACGTCACTAGTAACCAAGAGAAGAAGAATACTAATAGAAAAAAAAAAAAAAACTATTTTATCATAAAATGTTCAAAAAAGGAAAATAGCTTGATTTTCTTATTTTCTTGTCTTAAATGACTAAGGTTGAAAATAGGCTATATATGAATGAAATGCATGAAATCTTCAATAGTTCTCATAAGTTTTATTCTATTTACGTTTTTTAAAACTTGATCATTTCGAAAGTATAAAGTTATATTTTGATATGAGCGACCCTCCTGAATTAGAACAACCTTCTTTCATTATATTTTTATTGATTAAAAAATCATGGATGGAGATAGATTTAAATAGTTGGCTAGAAAAATTATTCAGAAAAAGAAGTTAAATATGGGAGTTAAAATTGATGGTCTAGTGGTCAGAGTAAGGCTGAATTCATGAAAGCACTTGGACGAGCGTCTCCTTGAATTGAATTCTATTCTGATCAGATCGAGCAGAGGTTAAAAGAAATGTCGCCCTCAGGATGCCTGATGGTAAATAATTAAGTCACGAATGAGAAAGTGACATTTGAATAGAAGGGAGAGATCATTCATAATACATAGTATTATAAAAAATTTTAAAATAGCGACCAAAAATTAAATTCCCCACCACGCTGACGTAATTTGCAGAACCCGATGAGCCTTTTATTCCTGAGAATAAAAAAAATATACGGTTTTCTCTTCTTTTAATATAAGCGTAGGCTTCAATTGGGGATTTAGAAGATATTTTATCCCCCCTCCTATAAATTGTTTGAATAGCCCTCAACTTTTAATACATTATTTTTGTTATTACTGATTTTTCATAGAACTCTAATAAAATAATATTATATAGTTAAATATGAGATTGGTCAAGAAGCGGGAGAAGTATCATAGAGAAGTAAAGAAAATTAAAGGCTTGTAAAAAAATGAAGGACAGGCCAAACTCAAAGCATCAGTTCTTCGGATGATTTTAAAAGGATCATTTTATTAAATTAGAATAACATCTTGTCGAAAAGCGTCTTGGAAAATAGGACATGATAACGAACGCGAAACCCATGGGTTCCTCTACGAAAAGCACCCTACAAAGCCTCGCGAAACTTTGGACATGTTTCATTCAAAGAGTTTTACAACATTAATTATGGAAAATTATTAAAGTTTAGCTTCATGAATTTTAAATCGCTATTGTTTAGTAAAAATATATATATCTACTCCACTTTATTTTTATTAAAAGTATATTGTGGAAAATCATATTTAAGAGGGTGATTTTTTTTCTTAAGAAAAGTGATTGCTTCAAGTATCTTTATTATTATGTATTAATATACATAATAGAGTAAATATTTAAATTCATTAATAACGACTTTTTGATTCGCATTAATAACCATGTTCAAGATAACCAAAAATTTGTTAAATAAAAAAAAAGTGAATTCTTTTAGTATGGACTCAAATAATATTGTACTATATCATTATGTCATCATCATGTTATATTAGCCGGTATAAAATACCAAGATGCTGGTCGATATGAAAAATGGATTCTTTCTTAAAAAAAAAAAATTAATTATGAAATATGAATCAATTCTGGAAAACCCCCGAAATTAACCCTGCTTCCAGGATACTTGAGGAGAACAAATACTATTCTAAGAAAGGCTATGAACGATTAGGCTTAACCCATTCATAAGGGTCTAAACTGGAGGAACCGAAGGTCAACTCCCCTCCTCAGGGTTCTTGGACCAGGGGCTCATCTCTTATTCAATCAGATATAAGTTCTCATAGTTTTTTAGTACATATGTTAGGGGGAATTATCTGATCTAGCATTTTGTGTCAAAAATTTTTTACTAGGTACACAACAATAGTAAATAAGTAGTGGTGTTATTATTTTTCATTTCATAAATAAACTAACCAATACAGTGTATTAAGTTACGTTTTTCGTAGAGAGGGGCAGCCCAAACTTTAGATATGGCACTGCTTCAGAATATGAAGGAAAAGAGTAAATAAGTTGCACTTATTATACGGAGTAATGGGTATATGGTTGATAAATAATAATAATTCCAAGATTGGCGTGTTTATTTGACATAAGAAGCACATCTTAGAGTCGAATCAGGGTCCTTCAATTTCGAAGCGGACCCTTACTCGGTCTTATGATTAGAATAAATATGAAAAAATTAAATTTATTTTTTGAGGTAATAAAATATAAATATTATTTATTATAAATATTTTTTTGTGTTTAAACATTATCTAGTCTAGTTAGGCGGAAAAGCCTTATGAGAAACAAATTTTTAACTTCGAGCGAGAACCTGAGGATGGTTCCAATCTAAGGACCGAAACGTCGGTTCTTCGAATAAAGGAAGTTGGTCTGATATCTCCGTTTTTTCTCTTTTCTTCTCCTTTTCCTGCCTGGCTTGGCCATAATCTGCGTATTGATTCCATGAAATATAATTAATTAGTTGTTTTTTTAGGTCTATTTGGTATCTTGGGACATAAGACTTTAAGCGATGTATAAATTTATTAGGATACAAATTAACCATATTAACCAGGCTTATTTATTTATACCAATTAGTATCCAATTAATTTCAATAAATTTTCATCGATGAACCAAACCCACATCCCTTGGCTTTTAAAGTTATCAATATTGACACTATCTAGTTCTAACGTCTCAGTCCCGGGGGGCTAATTAATTAATTAATATTCAAAATAAATTATTTAAATTACTGATAAAATTTCACGATTTTCTTAATTATCTTTACTAGTTAAATTTCCTTGCTAGCTGTAATTATAGAAATTCTTAAATGGAAAGAAATGGCGTGGAAATATTTTTGAATGCCATGTCCGGTGTAGATGGAGGTGGCAAAGCCCAGTAATGGAAGGGGTAAGTGTTAATGGCTTGCAAGCTTATCGTGTCCATCAAATTACAAGTCCACCTGCCTGGCCTGGTCGCTTGGATTAACTAAAGCAAACAGACACGCACCCACGCACACGCTTATTTTAAGGCTAAATATCAATTCGGACAAATTTAAATTTATAAAAAAAATTGTTCTCTTAGATGAATCGGTAGATTAAAATAAAAAGATAAATTTTAAGAATTTAACATTAATTATCTTATTGAATTTAATAGCAAAACTTTGCCGATAATTAGGAGAAAAAGTATTCTTCTTTGAAATTCTATGGCTCTGGCCAGCTTGGTATTTCCAAAATAAATATTTTTAATTAGGAATATTTTATTAGCGTCTTTTAAAGGATCGGAGTAGCATTAGAAACTTTCTTCGTTGAGGACAATGTGGCGGAAATCTTTATTCTAATCCAAATTCACAATTGAATTTTTTTAAATATTCTTACAATTAATATCTTATGGATACTTTATCCATAAAAGTCTCTTTTCATTTGGATGATTTTGTTTTTTCATTAACGCCCTTTTTTGAAAATTAAATTATCCTATTTCATTTCAGAATTCAAAATTAAATAAACCTGATAAATTGAACATTACTTTTAGAAAGAGCAACGTATTATTATTCGGACATTCGTTTTTTAATATTCATTCGGTTAACCAACCAATCTAAACAGAATTTAATATAAATTTCTATTTGAAACCATTTAATAAGTAATATCCCATGCTATCGGCCTATTTAAAATTGCAATTGTGACAATCTACGTTCGTGGATAGGTATTTTAATTGAAGCAAAAATAAAAACGAGTCGTCCCCTGCTGGCTGTCCCCTGACGTTTTTAATTTAGCGCTTCATAAATATTAATTCCCCCTGATGGAGAGATATCGCTGCCGCAGTCTTACCTGCTATTCTGCTCGGGATTTGTTTTTATTAGGTTAGCTGTCCCAACCCTTCCTGGGCTCATTCGTCGACACCATTAGTCCACATATAGCCCTTGTAATACAATTTATTTTCCAATTCAAATCCTTCACTTAAAATAAATCAACCCTAATCAAACTTGGCAATAATCTATTCAAAAAAAAAAAATTATTTTCCCCCTGCTTTTTTTTCGTTAAAAGTAAAATTGGGGACAAATGGCTAAGGGATTAAAGTGTCAGCTTTTAACAAAAAAAAAAAAGTCAATGCTTTAAAATATAGTTCATGAATTGAAAAAGAATTATTTTCTTTTTACAAAGGAAAGTTAAAAAGCAAAAGGAAAAAATTTGCAGGAAAAAGGTTACCTTACAATTTATATAAAGAGCTCTAGAAAACTATTTGCCGTTATTATTTTATGTTTTGGAAATATTAAAATATCATAATTGGATATCTTTGAGGGATCATCCTCTTCATTGAATTTATATTTGATATATGTGTATCATTGAATTTATTTTATTATTTTGATTAGTGATGTAGCTATTAGCGTCTTAGAATTTCGGGTAAATGGGTGACTGGCTAGAGGCGACCAGGCTCTAGCAAAGCCAAAGAAATTACAAAAACTGAATGAATGAAACTCATGAAATTTCAATGAAAACCAGGAAATCTTATGAAAAAGAAGATTTTAAATAAAATGTTTCTAATGAAAAACATTTGTAAAAAAAAAGAAAAACTAAATTAAAAATTCATATAAGATCCCCCAATAAAAAAAAAACCTGCTCCCGTTTCTAGTCAGAGCTTTTTCCCGTAATATTTGTAATATTTTAAAAGTTCGAGTTTTTCTCAAATGTAAATCTTTCACTAGTATATTAATTTTAACCAACTATTTGTGGAATTTAATTAGGATTTATGACAATGTTTTTCAATCTTTTTCCATTCTTTTTTTAATAGTGATTTATGGCGCCACCCCGATCCAACCCTTTCAATTTTTTGACAGTTTGTAAGTTCTTCTGTTTTATAGGCTTATAATATTTATCAAAATATAAAATATTTTTTAAAATTGAATTAAATTATTTAGACCTATTACTTTGAATATTAATAAATTAAAATAATCAATAAATGCTTCAAGAAATATTTCATTTAAAACTAAAATACTCTCTAATGAAAACGCATAATGTGCAGTGACGATTCCTGAATTTTTCTGCATATTCACCTTATTCAACAGAATGTATCTTTTCTAATTTTGTTTTCACACAGGTTGAGAAAGGCTGTGCTAATGTATTTTTCTATTGCACCAGAGATTCTCTAGAAACGACCATGTATGTGTATGTACATATGTAAATTTCTCAGGTGATTTAACTAGTATGCATGCCAGCCAGGTCCTCTCTAGAGGAGCTCTGGAACAATTAAAAATCCATTAGTGAGCTGAACTTTCGGGTTGTCTACTTTTATTAAAACATAAACTAATATATGCACCTCCATGATAGAAATGATAGGACTAGTTATGCATTATTATGAACATATATTCAAAATATCACTACGTTTTCTTTCTCTTTGGGAAATTATCTAATATCAATTTGCAAAATTTTTTATTTATAGGGAATGAAAATTTGATTTTTTTTTTCGGCATATTTAGACTCCGTCCTTAATTTATTGATACTCTTTGGTAGCTAATATAATACCGGTATAAATAAATTTTTGTCACTCAAGACGGGAAGTGACCCCTGATCTTTACCTGGACCTTTACTTGGACCGAGACCTCTACCTCAGCACCAAAAGACAGGGCTAAAAATTTGATTAAAAAAAAAATAGAAATATTCTTAATTTTTACTTTTTATAATTGTAGGCCTTAAAAACTAGCTGCGGGAGCGCCTAAAGCTTCTTCGGTCCTCTTAGACCCTCTGATATTTTAAATCATTCCCCTTTTTATTTATTAATTCTATAACTACTATTATATTTGCAGTTGGTTTTTTTATTTATTATTTTTTTATGAATGTTTTGTTTTTGCGCAATTTAAATACGAACAGACTGACATTGGCGCCCTTTGTATATAAGTATGATAATCCTGAGTTAAATAATTACTTTTTTTTCTTATAAATTTAATTATCTACATTCTAGATGTTTTTGGTCTGTCAGACGATAATGTTATTTAGTCAAGGTTGTTGTTATTATTTGTAAATTTATGCGAACATTCCAACGAAAACCAGATAAACGCTTTTAACTTTGTAGCTTATGAACGATGATAATTTTATTTTATTTTATCAAATATTTTTCTCTTATCGAGAAGGGAGGAAGGTAGCATGCAAAAAAAAAAACAAAGGGATGAAGCCCTCCCACTCTCTTTCTCTCTGTACTTTTCGGGTTGTCGCATACCCGGAATACCGACGCATATTTCATGCGGTGTGCATTTCCTTTTTTTTCCTCCCACGAGTTGAGCACGTTTTTATTAAAAGTAAGCGAGAACACATTACAAGCTCGGGGTTGTCACCGGATAATTGCGCACCTGGCTCCGCGGTAAGCGGAGATGTCGAGCGACGATCCAAATTAAAATTTCCCCAATGATCATCACCACACTATGTAGCCGAATATGTCCCTTTGGTCGTTACATAAAATACATTTCTACTCGGGCTCTAATTCATTTTTTAATCGACTTTGCTAGTAGCTAATAATTTTGATTGAATAATTATAAAAATTTAATTTTTAATTGACATTTGTCCCATCCTTTGGAGCAGAGACAAAGTTCTTATTTCATAATTCAAGTTCCTCTTTTGGGCGATACAATTTAATTGAAATAATTGGCCCCAATTAGTTTAAATAAACATGGATTGTTTTTGTAATACTTATTCAGCTAACTTATAGTTAATGTATATGAGGTTTCGAATGCTAAAAGACAAATAAAAATTTAACTGAAAAAATTTTATATGAAAAAGCATAGCACCTTAAATTAAATTTTTTTTTAGAAGAGTTTTTGAATAAAAATTTTCAATTTTTTTTATATAGCTTATGAGTATTTTTAATAGTATTTTTTAGCCTTCTTTCGAAAAATTAAATTAATTGAAAGCCAATAATAAATATATGAGAAACGAGCCAGTGACCCCTTAATCAAAAAGCAAGACATATATATTTCTGCTCAAAAGAACTTGAGCAAATGTTTGAATTTTTTTTTTTTTTTAATATCTATCTAAATAATTCACTAGGAAAATTATTCGT
>JAAAKE020128681.1:18095-34101 GCA_010014785.2 Anisolabis maritima | reverse complement strand
AATAAAGAAAAAAAATATTTTTAATAATTGGTATGGATTCTTTTTTCCTCTATTTAAATTACAAAAGATATTAGATTTAATATTGAAAAAGAAAAAGAAATAAATATATAGCGAGTGAGGTAGAGGGAAAGAGAAAGAAAGAGAGAGAATTGAAAGCAAGATCAATTTTGTTAAGAAGAAAAGTAAGGCGTTCGGAAAATGGGCCTAAAGGGCATAAGGGCCAGTTGATTGGCACGTTGTGGTCTGTAGATGAAGATAGAGAAAGAGAAAAAAAAGGGCTTAAGGCCAAAACTCACTTCTTGATTAGAAATATCGAATATAAAGAGAGAGAGAGAGAAGAGATCTCGAATAGGTTTAACTAACCGAAATGATTTCATCAAAGCGTTCAACAAATTCAGAATCCAAAAAGTATCGAAGCTGTTTACTTGAAGCTCATTAGTAGAATCGAAAGAGTAGATGAGAATGGATGCTGTTTTTTGTAATCAGATGAATGATAAAATTTCTAACACTAGTGACATCGTAAAAAGATCAGATTAGAACATTACTTTCCCATATCCATCATCCAGCGAATTACAATTAAAAAATTTAAAGAAATTCCTTGAAAAATTTTAAAATGAAATATCTTCACTCGAATCCAAAGAGTATCGCTAAAAAAAAAAGTTGTGCCTCAAACGCGGCTTCTGCCACTGCCTGAATAGAGAAAATTAGAAAATAATATGAGTTTCAGTCCCGGGCGCGTATAAACTCTTAGCAGCCCTCTTCACATTTCTTTAATTTTTGATTTAAAGAAAATGACATCAAGAAAGTCACAATTGAGGGAGTACTTATCGTTTAAGATTTAAGCTCATTGGAAGAAGATTAAATAATTGTTTTCTTGGGGATTATATTAAATAAAAAAATAAGTTCTCGAGTTGCAGAAAAAGTTTTTTTGAATAGTGAAATATTTCTTACCCGAAGGCAGCTATACTCTAAGAAATTTAAGAATCTATGATGTAAATTAAGTGCTATATCTTTTAAAATTATGCACTATGTTTAGATACAAAATTTACAAAATTTAAAATAAAATAAATAATTTAATTAGGCTATAATTTTTTGTAAGGATATGATATATATTACACAGACCGGATAAAGAGAAAATCGCATTCGAAACGTCGTCGTAAAATAAAAATATTTTAATAAAAAGGTTGCGCATTTTTTATATCATATCCTTAAAAATTTTACGTTTATCAAAGGCGTATGGGGACAACTGGGGACCAGAGTACCCCAGACGCAGATATATTTCGTTTAAAGATAATTATATTTTAAATTTTTCTATACTTTTTTAAAATAAAATAAATAATAAATAATCGTTTGATTATATTATAAAAGACATGAGAAAAAGTATTATATTTTGGTAAAAATTTCATTTAATATTTCATGGATGACATTTTATTATTATTTATTTATATCAGATGGGAGGGGGCGCCAAATATAAGTTTATCACTGGGCGCATAATACCTACGCCACGCGAAGTTCATAAAAACATAAGTTTAATAATAATTATATTCTTGCCTAAATATATTTTGAATTAGTTTCTAGATTAAATTATATAGGATAAAATTATTTTTTATTTATTAATCAAAAAAAATTTTTTTTATGACTAAGGCAAAATCTATTATAAGTTTCATAGGCTTTTAGTGTGAAATTATCCGGAAACGCGGAACTAACTTATTTTTATTCTCTTTTTTTTTCCTTTGTTTTTCGGCACTTGGAAATTTTTACAATAGGGTTATTGATGAGACTACCGACATAGAAATTAAAATCAGCCAAGGATAAAATTCTTCTTCGTTTCGAGTTTAGTCAGAGCAATATTAAATTAAGAGTGAAAATATTTTTTGTTAATACTGACTTTATTTGAAATAGTTGGTGGTTTTCAAATATATAATAATAATCAAAATTTGTATTGTTTTAGGACTGTGCCCGTCATTATCGCTGACGAGAAATTTCTATTGAGAGGACAGAAGGACACAAACCGAGATCTGCTCACCCTCTCACCTCCCCTTAGAAATAACAAAATTCTCATGATTTTACATTAACTTTTTGATATATATATATATCACTTATTTAAATTTAGTATCAATTAACAAATTTTTTCTTCACATAATTAATTCATAGAAAAATTCGCAATGTCTCACTATTTAATTTAACTGAAATTTTAATACTTGTTAGGAATTCATCCTTTTATCTTGTTAAATAAATAATAGATAGAAATTATAAAACTTATATAACCGTTAGATGTAATTTAGAAGAGCTTCGTGTGTGTTTGTGTGTCTCAGATGCTGGCATGCAAAACCCCCGAAATGATTTTATTCTAGATCCATTCCACAGGTCGCGTGGAGTTTGTTATGGAAATGTTGGCACGCGTGGCCTGGAGCTGGATCCAAATATACATAAAAATACAAACACACGAGGAGTTGTAATAGTACCCCAGAAGAGAGGATTATTATAATACACTCGAGGAAAACGAAATGCATGAATACATTTTCAAATAGATTTAAAAGCCTTTTAGAACTAATTAAATTGAATATTACATATTAAGAATGTTTTACAAATTTTTTTAAATATTAATATATTCACCTTTGATTATATATTCATATATTTATAACATGAAGTGAGAAAAAATATGAAAAATACGCTTCAATTAGAATGATAGAAATTCTTAGAAAATTGAAGAAAAAATGTAAAAAAATACGGAAGAACATGGAGATTAAGATTAAGGATTTTTTTGCCTTTTGGCATCTGATGACGTATTACGATAATGAATGAATAAGGACCTGATAGAGATTTATTCAAGCTCGTAGTTTATTGTGGACTATTAAGTAAACACCAGATGGTGGGGCAAAAACGTTAATTTAATAAAGTTACAGAAGAATTTTTTTTATATATTAATTTTGATTTTATAAAAACAATTTATTGTTTTGCAACAGACAGCTAAAATATGACGAGGAGAGTGTCCATGAGTCTACAGTCTTTTTTGCAAACTGAAGGGATCACATTTAAAGTAGTTTATCAATGAAAACTGGCATTTCTTCTTTATGCTAGTCTTTTCTTCTCTTTTGATTAGGCCAGAATCTGCGAAGGATTAGTGCAGGCTGCTTTTTCATTAGAGTAATTTAAATATTTTTAAGTAGATTTAAAATTCCTTTAAAAAAAATTTTTTAAGATATAGATAACAATTTAACAATTCAGTCAATTTAAAAGAATGTCAAAATTTTATGGCGTTAGGAAAAATTTTTCACTGGATACACAGAGAGGTCCAGGACAATTTTTTGTATGAAAATACCTATAAATAATTTAAATTTGAGGGGGGAGAGCCAGCCACCAATTTGTTATTTTGTATTCTCGATTTAAAGTTAAGAACGATGATTGGTAATTTTATGGAGTCCTAATTTAGAAATATTAATAATTAAGATAAGAATTACTCATATAAGAATATACATTAATATGTAGGCCAGATAATAAAATTTTCAAATTTTTAAAAAGTGAATTTTTTTTTTAAAGAATAAGGGCTTGACTTTAGAATGAAATTGAAAATATTTTTTTTTCCTTTTTGCAAAAGAAAATTCTAAAACACTTTATCTATGATGAGACAACTATGATGAAGCTTAATAAAATTCCTCTACCAAGATACCTGGAACTCCCCCTCTCCCAGCTACGAATAATATTCCGTATTACTTTTACGAGCGCGGCAGGCTTATCTTTTATATAAAATAAAGATATATAAATATAATGTACGCGTTTTTGAATCTTTAATCTAGCCATCTATCTCTCTTCCAATCTATCTATCTATTAACTCGACACGGACATGGCTTGAATATTTTGACGTCCTTTCAGCCCCACTTTATTTTTATTTATTTTTATTTTTATTATTTTTTTTTTTTTAGATTTATGTTCTAGCTTTTTGAGGCCTGCCGGCATGCATATTTATTTTTTTTGAAAGGGACTTTATGTGCTGAGATTTTTTTATAAACAGTTTTTTCATTGGGAACAAACAGAAATTAAAAATCTGTCGTACATTTACTGTATTTTTAATCAATAGTTTAAAAAAATTTTCTCACAAAAAAAAAATAAATAAAAAAACACGGAATATCAAAATCTATTAAAAATAAATTTTTTTTTTTGGCGTCTTATCCATATATACTGGAAGAAACTAAAAAATAAAAATAATTTTTTTTTTTATTTTAGTGACCAATAAAAAATCTTGTTTATCAATCAGAGTATGCATGTATTTATGTAATGTGATAATTTCAGGTATTTCTCTGAAACTACCGAACCAACATCAATCCTCTTCACAGTAGTTGTCCGGAGTTTTGATTTGGGGTGGGGGGTAACCAGCAAAACTTTTTTCCGTCTATAAAATCTCTTGACCGTTTTTTTTTTTTAATTTAACTATAAGCTTAAAATCTTTATAGAAGAAAAACTAATAATCCTTTCATCTCCAAAAAAAAAATTAAGGCCCATATTTTTAACCAATTAAAACAAAGGATTTAGGACAACTGCCAAAAAGAGGGAAGGAATAAATTTTGTTCTAGATGATAAAATAAGTTCTATTTTATTAACTATAAAAAATAAAAAATCTGACATAATTTGGTGGCTCTATTTGAAATTTTAATGTTCGCATGTTTGTCTAAATTAGCAAAATTAGATCAATTAAAAAAAATTATCAAAAATTTTTTGAAGCTTAGTTTCATTTAAAACTAAATGTTTAGGTTAATAAAGTAATTTCAAATAGAAGAAATTCAATAGATATCTTATAATTTTTCTATAAACTTATTAAATAATTATTTATAAAATAAAAAAAAAAAAAAAACATTTTTAAAATTTTATAAATAAAGAAATGAGAAGAGTAATTTTTTGCACATGTGTGTGCAAGTGTAAATAAGTAATAAGAGAAAAAAAAAGTTTAAGTAGAAAATTTTTCTCTTCACTAATAGATCCAGTGGCAAACATCATAATAAATTGCCTTTCTTGTAAAATATGACTTGCAAGAGATCTCAAGTATACACAATTATACTTTTGACTTCTCAGGAAATGCATGAGAGAATTTCAACTCTTCGGTGAATTTTATATTTATTTAAAATAAAAGCGTTTATTAGTTGTAAATTTTCATTTTCTTGTTTGATTTAAAAAGCAGAAAAAAAGTTATAACTCACGAATGCGTATAAAATCATAAATAAGGAGCAAAATTTTTGACAAAAAAGTTGATAATTTATACAAAAAGATTGATTATATTTTAAATGAGCTGTTAGATATTACCTATTTATACTTAGTTTTCAAAGAGAGAGAGAGAGAAAAAAAATGGTCTAATAATAAAAGAGTTAGTGTAATGGCATCTCTCAGGCACATTAAATATTTAAATAATGTTGTCCAAACTAATAAAATGCATATTTGAAATTGTTAACTGGTCGGCTTTCTAAAATAAAGTCCCTCTATTTGCTATGTGTGATCTAGAGTCACGGTTGAGGCCCGAGGACCAAATTTCGGCTTCCTTGATGTTATAAAAATGAATTGTAAAACATTCACGAAGAAACCATCCAAGCAAAAAAGATGAATAAGTGACTCGCAAATGAGATTAATGCCAAAAGAGAGAGAATGTATGAATATGAATTGAAATGCAGTTGGAAAGCCGAGAAAAATAAAAAAAATAAAAAAAACTTTTCAGAGAGGCTCAATTTAGATCAAAATAACAGGTTTTTTTACTTTGTCAGCAGTCAAGAATCTTGTAGAAATTTTTGGTGAAATATGAACGCATGACTGTGTAGCCTAATGCACCAATTTTATACAAAAAGATATTATTCAAAATCATTTTTCTTATGTCAGAAAATGAAAAAAAAAAAAAAAAGTAAAAAGAGTTAAATCCGTATATTTTGTTCTATATTTCGTGATGGGCAATAAAAAATTTTCTAACATGAATGCAATTTTATCTTTAATGAATTAAAATTGGTCTAAAAAAATTTGTTTTTTCTTTCATTAAAAAATGTTAAATTTGAAAATTAAAGATTTTTTTTATACAAGTCTGGTCCCCATTTAAAGAACTATGGTGTAGTGTGGCTCCCCACAAAATTCCCAGCAAAACTATTGATAACAAATTCTAAGTTCCAAATTTTATAATAATATATTTTGAAAAATGCAGTGTGTTTGTTTTTAGAACTTTTTTTTAGAAAATAATTGAATTAATTTCAACTTCTTTTTTGATGATAGCGTCATTTTGATAAAGAACTGGAGTATCTATCTGGGCGAACAAAAAAAACATAGTCCTATAGAATATATATAGTTTTAATTTAAAATATAAATATTGATAGTTCAGAATGCAACATTTTGCTTAATAATGTATAAAAATTTATTGTCTTACAATATAACTAACTATGAGTAATCTTTTGAACTTTAGTTATATAGTATTTAAATTTCTATTATAAAAAGAAAATGTTAAATTTTTTATGTAAATAGAAAACGATAACTGATTAGGAGGATTTCATTGATTAGTAATCCATTTCCTGTTTAAAAATAAGAAAATTCTTAGAAGTGATTAATTGGCTTTTTAGAAAAGTTTCTCATCGGGATATTTATATTATTATATTAATATTTATATTATTGACATAAAACTATAGAAGAGGAGCTATTGTACAAGTAGTAATTAGATTTATGATCAATTAAAAAAAGCATCCATTTGTTTTTCATCTATTATTCTAAAATTTTATTAAAACTTTTAATTTTCTAAGTTGAATTTTTAAACATGACTTTGAACTTTAGAATTCATGGACTGGTATTTGTTTACATTAAAAGTTCTTAATATTTTTTGATCCTCTTTACGAGTATTAAAATATTTATTTATTTTTTTTATAGCGTTCAGGTGTAGATAAGTTAGCATAAGAGGTTGGATTATAGAGTTCTAAAGAGCGCGCGCGAGGGATGTGGAGAGAAATTATAGGAGATAGAGACGGTGGTGGGGGTTAATCTTTGCAGAAGAGCTTATAAACCCACCACTGAAAGGAGAAGAAAAAACGATATTAGATTCTATCGATCTATGGTGTTGGGGGAGGGTAATTTCCATTTATGTATTTATCCGCACAACGATAAGGGTGCGCGCGTGAGCTCAGGCTTAAGCAAGGGATGCGAGAAAAAATTGAGAGGAATTTTGTACCCAGAGGAATTTCTCAAATGGAAAGCTTATATAGTTAGAAAAAGTGAGGGTGGGAGAGAAGGGATGGGATTGGAGATCCTTCCTTGGGCGGCTTTATTGTAAAATAACGGAGAAAAAAATAAAAGTTAAAAATATCTGGTTTTAAATATCAAAAATTATCTTTATGATTAAATTATCTGAATGGGAAAATATAAAAAATAAAGATGTAATTTAGTCTTATACAAGAATGAAATTCTCTCCACCTCCACCCTCATTCTTTTGAGAAGATGATATTAATTTTTGTTCCGTGGGATAATAATAAAGAGGGTTGTTCTTTCTTAAAGATGGGAGAAAAAAATTTATTTATTATTAAGTATTTGTCTGAGCAATTAAAAAACATTTTTTTTTTAGAAAATTAAAAAAAAAAAGATTTATAGACTTATAAATCATTTCAAAGTATGAGAGATTTTTTAGCTTTTCTTTTCCTTCCACCAATACGCTATATTCGTTTTTCTTTTGTCAAAAAATCTTGAGAAAAAAATATTATATTGATAATTTTTACATTTAAATCAATTAGATCCCAAATTATATAATTAAATATATCTGGACATTCTATATCGTAATAAATATATACTTGTTTAAAAATCTATATGAGCCAAGATTGCTGAAGAGACTTTAAAAAAAGCGATATGGGTTCGGATTCCTATATAGTTCAAAAAAATTGATTTAAATAATTAGTATAACAAATATGGATGATTCTATTAAAGTTGCCTTTTATATTTTATATAGATTGCGCTAAACTAGTGCTGCTTCTATCGTAAAGTTTGACATTTTTGATGGTATACTCGGAACGTATTGACATACAAGCGCTATTTGTGTAGTTTACAATAACCTGAAATCATTTCGGCTAAAAATGGAATTAAACCGTGAACATTTTCGAGCGATTATTTTTTACAACTTTAGACGTGGATTAACCCAACAACACTACATCGAAGAACTTTATTCGACTTTTGGCGATGAAGCACCATCAAGGACTACTGTTTAGTTCGAAATTCTAGAAACGAGGCTATATTAATATACAGGAAAAACTATAAAAAGATTCACCTAATTACATTCATAGCAATTTTTAAAAACTAATAATAAATTATAGTATTTATTAGGTCTTTTAGAAATTAATCATAACATGCGGGACTCGAACTCGCACTTTTAGAAATTACAATTGTTTAAATTTCTTCGTTTTACTATTTGTTCCGGAATAATCGATGTCTATTTGAATAGTCATAATGGTGCACCTTCTGATCTTGATGGCCTGCATATCTCTCTCTCTCTTTCTTTCTCACTCTCATGCATTCATTCCTTGCAGGTGGATGGATGGATCTCTTCTTTCTCTCTTTCTGTTCTGCTCTTCGTGACTGACGAACTTCTTGCTAATCAGGGAGTTCCGGGTTCGAATCCCAACCAATCTACAAACTAAACTAGATAGTTTTCTAAAGCGATCGAATTGGGACCAGGGGACCCTAAGGCGAAATCAATAAATAAATAAATAAACAACAAGAACCATGAAGAATATTTCTTCCTATATTGGAAAACAAAGAGAAATTAACTTAATGGAAGAAGCATGAAACATTTTATCAATCATTTTCCCAAACCTTCCCTCTCTTAGAAATCCCAAATAAAAATTTTTCTTTTAAAATAAAATTAAAAATAATAACTAAAAAGTTTTAGAATTTTTTCCAAATAGCTTTTTTAAATAAAAGAAATTAAGCAAAATAAATTTTCAGTCTTTCTTCAAATGTGTACCATTTTGATATTATATTTGTCATCACTTCCTTAAAAATTCTCTTCGTCCTTCAAACGTTATCCTAAATCTTGTTTTTAGCTCCCTATATTTTCTTTCACTTCCCGTTCCAAAATTTAAAAAATGCTGATTTTTGAGACACAACATTATATAATTAAAAAGATTATCATTCTTGGTCACTATCATTTATTTGAATTTTATTTTTTCACTTAAATAGAAATAAATTTTTTTTGGAAATCGAACTTATAATTCATCAAATAGCAAAAGACCAATGCAAATCCTTGCCTTAAAAGTGAGTAATCCCATATAAAAAAAGGATTAACTCTACCAAACCTAGCTTAAACATCAAATTTGAAATTTGAGCGTTAATCTTTGAGATATTTTGTTACTTGCCACTGTGTCTCTATGTATTTGGACCTATGGTGTAACAATTCAAACATTATGGGAGTGAGGGAAACTCGAAATTTATAGCTCATATATATATATATAGAATATATAAGTTTGAATATAAAGAAGTGCCAACACTTAGTGTTTAATTGGTTTTTATGAAAAATTTACTATTAAAATGTAAGAGAATAAATAAAATTTTTATTATAAGAGTGGGACTTAAGCCTCTTCTTTCCTCCCCACTGTAAAGAAAGGTCATTTTCTGGAACGGTTCTTTCTGTTCAAATCTCCTTTATAAAAGATGCGTAGACCTTAGATTGATTAATAGGTGATTTTCTCAAAGTAGAGTCCAGGATTGTCTTTCGATGACTACAACAATGAGATTATGAAATATCTAATAGGTGCGGTAATACAAATTTCATTAAAATGCATAAAATTCATGTTATTTGAGATAGACACGCGGACCATTTAAAATATTTTTTAGAATTAATGCATAAAAATCACATAGGCTACACTTAATTAGATAGAGTTATTATATTATCATATGTAATAGTATATTTATTTGTTCTAAGAACTATAAAATAAATCATTACAAAATATAATAAAGATAACAATTCTTTAAAGACGTAAGGTGAAATGAATTAACTTATATACATTAAATATAAAATATTATTTTAAACATTATTAGATTAGTTTTTTCTCTTTGTAAGTTCTCCATAGAAATTCTCATTGCTGTTAAATATTCTTCTTATTCTTCTCATTTTTAATTTGTTAATTGGACCTTTAATTGGCCTATCGATACTTTTATGACCATCTCTTGTAAATATCACGTTTATATACCTCCAGGGTTCGATTTTATATCGAAAAGTCGTTTATTTAAGCTCGTGTCTGTCTGTATGTGTGTGTTTTTTCCCTCATTCAACTCATTAAATTTTATACGTATAATAAAATCATGATTAATATTAAAACCAGAATAAAATTGTCTCATTTTTTTATTCTTTTTTAATTATATCTTGAAGCTTTGTATTATTATATTTATTTTGTATTAATACATTTTAAGGAAAGTTTGCAATTTTTCTATAAATCTTAAGAGTACCTTCTTCATTACACGCCTTATTAACCCCGAGAAATCAAAAGGTATCTTGTGTGACGCTCTCAAAGAGAGGGAAAAATATGAATATACTATATAACTCCAACATTCCTAAAAAAAAATGAGATTAAATTTAGAGATGGGTTTCCGAGAGTAAATCTCCATTGATTTGACCTAATTTTTTTCATTTGTGTGTCATTTATTGTTTTTCATTGGCAGGAATAAGAGTATAATCGTTAAAAATCTTCAAGTAGGTATTTCTTGTTATCCCATTAGGAGTCTACAAACACGTTGATCAAAATTGTACTGTTTGGGTGGAAATATTTATATCTTCGATATGATTGATATTGGAAATATTTCTCTGCTTGTGCCTGTCCAGTGCAATTAGATAATGCAATTCGGGGAGATCCCTGAAGGCGACGCCTTTGAATAATCCATGCGTTGTTTGCCCCTTGCCATGAACTTCTCTTCCTGACAGTCTTTACGACGCCAGAGACTGACTGACAGCGACTTATTGACATTTACACCCCTCGAGGGAGCCTCAACCAGAACCCAAAACCCGATTCGACACCCACCACCACCACCCCTCAACCTGTTCCTTCAATGATAAATGATTTTCCGAAAAAATTAAAATACACCTTTGAAGTTTTTGTAATCCATTCTTCTATTTCGTCACAGAAGACAATTCCATCTTAATCAACATAATCTAATGCTAGAAATTTAAGGATATTTTTTCCATGGAGAAAAAAAGACGTCTTGAAAATAAATGATTCTTATTAAATGTAGTCTGTTTAAAAACTCGAGTCAGGTAGAGTTTATCTAAAAAATTTTTAACTTTCATCGTAAAACGACGATGCATCTAAATTGTCCAACTGTCTTCTTGATGGAAAAAGAAGACAAAAAAAGGACATTATAAGAATTGTCAGATGAAGGAGAAGAGAAGTGAGGAGGGAACTTCATCCTGGCGTTGAGTTCATCTTCACTCTTATACATAGACACAAAACAAATAGAAAAACACGTGGAGAGGAAGAGACGCTAAGTCTGCTCAGCACACCGCCATCTTATCTCCGCTGGCAGATCGCATCTATCGGAAAAGATGACGACTTCTGAGAATCTCGGAATATATTTATTATTCTCAAAATAGAGAATAAAAACCAGTGAATTGATGTTGTGACCAAATGACTATCATATGAAAAATAAAAATACAATTTTAAAGGAATTAGTTGGCAGCGAAGATACAAATAATTTATTGAGATCTTAGAAGAATAAAAAAGTAAAAATAATAAGATGTCTATTTTTTTGTGCGTCTTCTTTAAATTTAAAAAATAAAATGAATAAAGATTTTATTTTCTACTATTAGAATACAAAAAAATTTCAGCAAAACCTCCAAAGACACGCACCAATGAAGATACAAACAACACCATCCAAATTAAATTATTTGTATTATACACAGCCTGCTTCTTCTTCAGAAATCAAAAAATAAAGATTGTACTAAACCGCAATATTTCCTTATTTCTAATATTTTGAATTTATATTTAATTTTTACTTTCTCTTGCCTATATATGAGAAAGTATTGTTTATTCATCTTCTTATGCATGAATTTTAAGTCTAAAATTATGTTCTTTAGAGTCGTTGTGTAACAAGGAGTTAGATAAAAATGTATTCAATAAATTGGATACCATTAATAATTAATATTAGTGAATAGCATAGACATAGAAAAGTGGGGCTTAAGCTTCCTTCCATCCATTGATATGTCTTTTTAAAATCCTCAATTACAGTTTGATATAAAAACATTTAAACTTGAACTGTTATCTGGCGATTATTTTATTCATCAATGTCCAAATGGCTTCAGGTTCCGAAAAACAAAAAATATAAATTTTTTAATAATTCAAACTATAGGTAGCCTATAGGGTTAAATTTTTTAAATAAAAAAAAATTAAAAACATCTCATATTATTATAAAAAAAGTCAGTATTTAGGTTTGTGCTTTATTGAGAAAATGCACTAAAAAATATTTTTTTTTTTTTTTTGTTTATCTAGCGACACGCATCATCACGATACGCACACATGCACGTCTTCGGCGTCCATTCAACGAGTGTCCCGGCAGACAGCCAAATTTATTATACGAAATAAACACAAAGAGTGAAACGAAGCCGAAGCCAAGACAACAGCTAACAAACACAAAGACATGTGACTTCCAAATCTAATTATTGCTTTGTGAAATTATATTAATAAAAATCAAATTTTTTTTTCCTCTTTTTTTTTTGAAATTTTATTTCAATTTTCAATTTGATGTTAAAAGTGTTAACAATAATTGAATCTGAGTGAAGTGAAGAATTTTTTCAAATATGTAAAATACAATAAAACAAAATAAACGAATTAAATTTTAAATTAAAATTAAATTAAAATTTTTTCAAAAAATGAAAAAATCTAATTTTGGTTTTACTATAATTTTTGTTGTTTGCAGAGAGAAAATTTGCTTCAAAATTCATATGTAAGTATAAATATGTAGCATAAATTAATTTAAAATAGACTATATAAATAAATATAAATATTTATTGATCGATTGATATATTTATAATTAAAGTTGGATTTTAAGGCTGTTTTTGGAACAAACACTTCCACCCTAGTTTCGAATTTTTAGATCCAAACCATTAATTTTATAAAAGTAATTATTAAATTTTTAAATATGCAAAAATTATTTTTATTCCAATCTTCGGCATCTGGGACCAAATAAGTCTTTAAACAATGCAATTATTTATTATTTACGATGCACTTATCCAGACATATTTATTTATATCACAGGGTACCCCCTCGTTGTGAGGCCCCCTGCCTTATTAAATTTAATTTTTTATTGAATAATAGGGGTTTGTTTTAAAAGGTGGCGGTTTTCATATCAATGCCCTAAGAGTAATTAATTATTAGTCAATATTTCGCATCTCTTAATTTTTTTATTAGAAGCTTATTTTATTGATTTCTTTTATCATCTGAGTAAAATACTATTATGACGAAATTATCATACAATATTAATTTTTTATAATATATTCATCTAAAATTCAGCGAGAAAATTATTAAACTTTATTAATGAAATGTATTTTCAATGTATATGTATATTAAAAAATTTTAATCTTTATTTCTTCTAAAAATGTCAACAAGATAATGTGAATTTTAATGGGTTAATAAATTTGAAAATCGGTAAAGGAAAAAATAAAACAAATAAAATATTATTAAATTAGATAATTTTATGATAATATTTTAAATATGAGAATGAGTCATCACATAAAATAAAAGTTCTTAGCGTGTTTAGGTCTTTTTTTTTATTTTGATAAGACGAGTGAATAATAAGAAATTATTCAAACACCAATATTTTCAGTGTTTGAATTTTATAAAATATTAAAGTTGACGCGGGGATCGATTTGAATTCCAAATTTTAAGTCTCGAACTGAGTTGACAGTTGAGGCACGTGTGTACAGTAGAAATTATTTTTAAATAAACAAGAGTTAGTGCCTTTTTTTATCTGGCTGCTGGCGGCGTCGAGGGGCGCATACGAACATCTTAAAGAAGGGGATGGTGAACAAGAAGAAGAAGAGAAACCTTCTAATCAGGATTACCAGGCCCCGAGAAAGAAGAAGGGGCAAGTCAAAACTGCGCCGGGAATAAAGATGAAATATAAATGCGTCCGGGGTGTGTTATGGATGTCACGCGCTCAGGGGGCTATTCTTATCGGACCCACCCCTCCCCCCCGGCCGGGGGTTGTAAATAAGGCCTCCTGTGTTTGTATGTGTGGAAACTACTCAGGTATGCATCAGCGATGGCCCCGAAGGAAAGCCTGAGAGATGAACCTTGCAAGATAGACGACACCCATCCTACAACCCCTGAAACCGAAACTCCTATTACCACCTCAACGCCACCTGGGGAGTAATTATTACCAAATTCATATCAAATTTTTTATGAAAATATTTTGAATTAGCATACTATAAAATCATTTTATGTAAGTTCCATCTCTATTATTAATAGATCATTTATCGTTTCAACCTCATTAAGATTTTAGCCAATTTTTTTACTTTAAGAAATTTTTAAGTTATATGAGCTTATAAGGGATGTACTTTAAAATTTTAATTTTTGTTTATTTTTAGCTTTAATAAAATCTCTGAATTAAATACCAAAAAATTTATTGCCATAACAGTCTTTTAGAAGGGCATTATAACTTAAAGAAAATTTTATAATAATGATTCTATGCTAAATACTTATATTAAATGATAAAAATAAACACATTTGGATATTTTTTCATTATTTCAGTGATTTTATTTAATTAATTATTTGTGGAGGATAAACCTAAGGCAAAAGATCATATTTTTTTTAGAATTGCTTTAAAATTAATACAACAAAAAAATTCCAAGAAAAAATTTTTATAAGGAAAAGAGTAAATTTGGTTCTATTGTCAAATCATTAATTTTGTTTTTTTTGTTTTTTGTTTCTCTGTCCTCTATTAATTGAAAAAGAAAATGAGAAGTTCAGAACATTATTTAATTTTCACAAATAGTACTCGAGAATCTAGAAAATTAATTATTATTTTTATTCACAAAGGAATTCTCTAAAAGTATTATTATTTAATCTTTGATGTCTTATGGAGAAGAAAGATTTAATAATATTTTTCGTATAAAATGATCATCATAGGGAAATGTAAACCAGAAAATCTCATCAAATTTGTTCTTTCTCTTTTTGAGACAATTTAAATAAAATTTTCATACTTTTTTCATCAAATCACGCCCCCTTGTTGTCTTGGCTCTCTCTCTCTCTAGCATTTTCAGACCCAAATAGAATTACATCAGAATCCACTCGTATTATCCTCAAGGGTGTCTTAGGATTTTTCCTTCTATATTTATACATCAATAGAGAGAGGCAAAGTCTTCCTTTATATAGCCATTCCAAAAAACTAAACGTTAAACTAAGTATTTTACTTTAAAAAATCAGTACACTCCCTTCAATGTTAGTTTTTTTTATAGACATTTTCGGCATCTGGTTTACATTTAGACCCCGCCCTTATTTATTTATATTAAATGGTAGCCAATATAATATAAATAAAATTTTGTCGCTCAGGACAGGAAGGGAACCGCTGATCTTTGGTACGTGAAGCCACACCTCTCTGGACCAAGGGACAGGGCTCAATGTTAGTTAAATATCAAAGAAATTTAATTTAAAAAAAAAATTATGAACAAATTTATTTTAAGAGTAAATATAAAAAAATTCAGACTGAGAGTATAATTATTTGTTATTTAGTTCGCAGAGATTAGATGAGGTAGAGGTCATTCCATCCTTGTTAAGGTTTCGATTAAGTTTTTCGAAGGCGAATGTTGGGGTGTCTAATGCGTCGTTTACTCCTGGTCACGTATTATTGGGCGTTATTTTTAATTATGTTTGTATTTTTCGATGAAAATGTTTGAAATGTATGTTATTTGTTAGTGAGTATTTCTATAGTTTTTTTAATTTATTGCTTTGTATTATTTAGTTTGTAAATTTGTATTTGTGTTTAATTGGACCTAGCCACCAAGAGCTGTCTCTCTAAGCAGGTC
>JAAAKE020128681.1:0-18085 GCA_010014785.2 Anisolabis maritima | reverse complement strand
CTTATTGGGCGTTATTTTTAATTATGTTTGTATTTTTTGATTAAAATGTTTGAAATGTATGTTATTTGTTAGGGAGTATTTCTATTTCTATAGTTTTTTAAATTTATTGTTTGTTGTTTTGTATTATGTAGTTTGTAAATTTGTATTTATGTTTAATTGGACCTAGCCACCAAGAGTTATCTCTCTAAGCAGGTCCTAAATAAATTTATTTATTTAATAAATATTTAGTTGTCATTTCTCTCTTTTTAAACCCAGGTTTTCTTTTTTATCGGGGTTAAGATTAATAAATCTCTCTTTTATCATTCTTAACTGATATCAAAAATTTGTAATAAATGTTAGACTACTAAAAAATAAATAATAAATTTTGAAAAACGGAAAAGTTTCATCTATTAATTGATATTAAAGAATCGGCCTCGATAATTTTTTTCTTTTATTTCAATTCCACAAAAAAGTGGAACGGTACAGCACAGATTTGTACGGCACAATTCAATTTTTAATAACATGTAATAATATAGATAATAATAGATCTCTTCGCTGTAGTCAAGTCGGAATCAGTGATTCTGGTATTGTTAAAATCGAAGGTATATAATAAAAGCAGTTAGAAATCGCATCACGTGATTGGGACTATATTCCTTAGTGAAGAGAGATCATTTGGCTGAAAACAAGAGCTTGTTAGAATAAAAAGAGAGGCCAAAAAAAAAAAAAGAAAAGAAAAAAAAGAAGAAAAAGAAAAAGAAGATCTGGAGTAGAGTGCAGAGAGCAGAGCAAAGAGGGATGCGGAAGCGCAAACTCTTGGTTTGTTGTTGCGTGGTGTATAGGGCGGCGAGGAGCACGAGACGCCCCGGGGACCAATCAAGCACCGAGCCGCCTCACTGGTACCGGTACTGTATCGGTACGCTAATGCCGACCGGCCCGGAACCGGCCTTATCAACCCGTTCGACCGTGAAATACATATTTACAAGCACATTTATTTTTTAATAAAAAAAATTTTTTTTTTCTTTTGCTGATTGGAAAAAATAATTTTATTTGAAGTAATGATGGAGAGGAAAATTATGAACAAGTATATATTTATTGTAGTATTTTTATAAAGGCAAATTTTTGTGCAAATTCAAATATAATACTAATCTCATTGTTAACCAACCTCTTGAATTTTAGATAGATGATGTTTTCTTAACGAATGTTACTTATATGTTACAGGCGACTAGTCTATGGGATAAGATAAAGCTTATAATAAATACGGAGTCCAAGAATCCTCGGGTTCCTACCCACCCAACAAAAATTTATCCAATTTGATAGTAATGCCTCCTCCTGGGGAAGGAATCGGAACCCACTCCAGTACACTCTTGACACATATACACAAATTTCACACTCATTCAATAATTTAATAATTAACCAAATCTCCCTTTAAATTATCAAATTTTTTTATAGTGATTCCTACCTGAAAAATCCGAACTTTGACTTAAAAGTTAGATACTTATGGGTGGAAAATTATTTTACCAGTATATATAAGCTATTATTATTATTTTTATTTATGCCATTTTTTTCATGTGGAAGAGAATTTCCCTTTCCTTGAGAAAGATTTTATTAGTCAAGCTTTTTGTTTGGAAAAATTATCTTATTTTGGGCATATTCTAATATCGATTAAATTCTTAGATATTTTTTTTCCCCAAATTTTTGCAGCCTACGCAAACTTAGAAAGCTTTTTTCTATCTTGCGAAGAAGAATGTTTCAACATTGAGTTATTTGAATTTAACAAATGAAAAATATAATATTTTTAATTCTAGTATCTCCAAAGTGAAGAAATCCCAAGCACAACTCGGATGGGGCAGGCGGTTTAATAGACCTTATACCAGAGGTTGCAGAAATTAGTTCATGTTTGATTGCTAGCAGGTAGTCATTCCAAATAAAAACCTCACTAATTGATATTTCGATTATTTGCTCTAGAGTTCTTCGCAAATTCGCAGTAGTTGAATCTCCCTAGAAATAATCATCTAAGCCTGCGTTGTTAGTTCTAAAGAAGCTCTGGAGAAATTAATCGAAAAATTGGTCATTTGAGTTTCCAGCAATCAAAAAAGAATTAATTACTGTAATCCATGGTAACGTTAAGTCCAAATGCTCATGCCGACAAAGACTATAAAATTAAAAGAAAATCCTATCACTATAATTGTTTAAAAAAAAAAAATATTTTATATAAACTCTCTTCATCTTGTAATTGGTTAATTTTACACTTAATATACTTAAGAATTTAATAATAAATCACTCTTATTTTATTAAGAAATATAATTTTCTTATCGAAAATTGTTTAAGACACTTCCTGAGTTTTCAATCGATGTAATGGCTTTTAGTTTTGATGGGGTTCGTGGTTTATGATTTGGAAAATTGTTTCTAAGTTTCTTAACCATTTTTGATAATCATCGAGATTGGACAAAATCACTCCCCACCACATGCATCCGTCTTTTTAAAGCGAACCTGCTTTTTATTTTTTTTTTTTTTTCAATTTATTTTGAATATTTTGTAATTTAAATGCATAAATTAATAAACGCCTATATATACGCTTTATTTTATGATTTTTTTGAAATCATAAACCACCAGATAGGGTTTAATTTATTTATGTAATATTCATAATTTAATTTAGGGATGGTTATTTGGATCGTTGCATATATAATCAAGTGAAAATTAAATTTCTATTTTTTTATTAAACCACGAAAAATATCATAATTCATAATAATTTCATCGATATTATTATTATTCAATTTTTATTATATAAACCGAAAAATTATAAATATTTAAACCTATTTTTTTTAAAAATTTCATTTTTTTAAACATTTGTAATTTTTTTTTGATTATCCGGTCACAAATATTTCCCATTTAAATAACTTTTAATAATTATTGTTATTACTAATATTAAATAATATCTTGACTAAAACGGTCCTCTATTACTGTAAGCATCTTTACTAATGCTCCCACTCCGTGGCTCTGAGGTTAGAGGTATTGACATTGTCAATATTGATAACTTAAATAAATATGCTGGATAATTATATAGTAAATGATAAATAATTAATTCGTTTAAAATCCATATGTCCTAAGATGCCGAAAAGTTTTATTAAAAAATATTTAAAATATCCAGTTATTTTTTGATTAATACGACTTCATTTAATGGAGTAAAGATATTTTTAAATGAATTCATTATATTATTTCCCTTTATTTTCTATCCAGTTTGGTATGCAATTAGAGTGTTTATAATAAGTTTAAATTCAAGAAAAAATTTCGTGAGGATTAATTATATTTATTTTCATTAATTTAAGTATATTCAGGCGGTTTTGATGTGCCGATATTGCGGGACTAATTAACCACATTATTCAGGGTGGGTTTGCGGGTGGTAGCTGCCAGGGGTACTTAAGTTTCATGAGAGCTCATGAAAGGGAACAATTGAATATACCGGGTATCCAGAGAGTAAAAAAGAAGGTAAAATTTCGATTTTAGACCTCTCATCTGTTTGGGATAAATTCATTGAATATTTAATTGGTAAAAGATTTGATAACATTCTTTGAAAGGGAAAATTCAAATAAAATATATTTAATAAGTTGGAAGTGAGATATCCATAAGGCCTTAACCCCAACACCTGGGGTCCTCAGTTCAATTCTCTCTCTCTTTCTAGCACAATACATTCTACTAATAATATGATAATTATGGAACCCGTTATATTTCTCAATGTCTTAAGGAGAAAATAATAAATAATTATACACAATATATTCTAACATAGTATAGTAAATATCATACTCATTTCGAGGCAATTAAAGGATAGCCTTATTTATATTGTGTTGAAGAGAGACATAGAGGCAGACATCTTCCTCCATAACCTTCGATCTCTCAATTTCTAAGAAACAAATGAAAATATCAACCATGTTTTTGAATGACTATTAACATTTCAAATGTAAACATTTACACGACGTATAATGAAATATTTTAAATAAAAATTATTGTTTTTAGAACATAATTTATTTTGCATGTTTTATTTTGATTAGGCTATTTGGGGAAAGATTATTATTATTGAACATAACACGCACGTTATCTTTATTTCACACATTTTATGTTTTTATTTTCGATTGGTGACGTTTCGACCTTTTGTTTCTCTTGAGAATTGGAGACTCATAAAAATCATAATTAAATATGTGTGTTTGATTATTTATAGTTTTTTTATGATAACTCAGTCATTCTTTGAATAAACAATTTTCAGTTGTTTTAAGGAACCATCTAAGAGAAAAAAGTAGATACTTTTCTGATAAATTTATAAAAATACTACTAATAATTTAAAAAAAAGAAAAACAGCAAGAGGTGCAAAATTCCTTATTTTATGCCTGCTGGAGGAATATAGATGGCCATTATGCCTAGATAGAGATTTCGATTTATTGTTCCAGAGTTTTGAAATGCGCGGTTATAAAATTCCGTAGAAGTATTAAAATTAACAATTGCGCATGCCTGGCTCTTTAGAGGAGCTCTGGAGCAATCAATTGAAAAATACTTTAGTGAGTTCGTCATTTCGATTGCCTATCTTCCAGCTAGTGGGAATAAGAATTTTAAGTCTTTTTCGGCATCTGAGACCATTTAGACTCCGTCCTTATTTATTTATATTAATTGGTAGCCAATAAAATTTTGTCGCTCAGGACGGGAAGCGAACCGCTGACCTTTGGTACGTGAAGCCAAACCTCTAGCTCTGGACCAAGGGAAAAATTTTCTTTTAAAAAGTCATATTGATTATATTATTTAATGAATTTTTGATTGATAACTTAGCAAGTAAAATGAAGTTGAAATTGAATTCGATGGGTTTTTATAAATTTTTTTTCATAACAAAGGAAATATACTTTTATGTATAGTCCTAATGAGATTGTGAAATGATCTTTACAAAAAGGCAAAAAGGTCAGGACCGAGAAATAGAGGTTTTATATACATAGAAAGCTGGAGCATGCAAAAGTTAATTTTTTTCCAATTGACAAAAGGTAGTACATTTCATCCTTGAATTGGCTATCAAGAGTTTAAACAAGAAATGTAAATATTATGGTATTTTATTAAAATATGATACTAATCATTTTTTTTTAGACTAATAAAACTAAAGATTTGAATATAACCCAAGACTCCATATTTAATTAAATTAAAAAACAATCACTTACACTTTAATAATAATAATAAATAATATGAATGGAAAGATTATTAGTTAAATTATTCTATTATATTATATTCTGGTGGCCGATTCGTCGATCAACGATCATTTTTTTCTTATTCACTCTTCTATAAAAAAAATATCATTTATAATAGAGGAATTTTATCCAAGGTTTTGAATTTTGAATTTGAAAATTAAATTCCAATCAAAAACATAAATTCTATTTAAGGAGAAATTTCATTATGCGAATATTAAATTGTTAAGGTGAATATATACTTATTCTTAGCTAATATACCAATGAATCATTTTAATTCCACTAACGCTTTTTATTCGATTGATAAGAAAGCAAGAGAGTTTGCCAAGAACTCTCCTTCCTTGTTTGTCGGCCATTTTAATCTTTGTTCATATTTTAAAATGAGTCAGCCTCAAGGAGAGATGCAATTTGTACACCATTCAAATCACAATTTATTGGTTTGCTATTTATTTTGTTATATGTTCTATCAATATGTCTATAAGAAAATGAGGTTGACGTTTTCAAATTAATCAAAAAAAAAAAAAGAAAAAAACTGAGAGATAGCAATGCACGATTATTTCTAAATCTTCTTTGGTTTATGGATCTTCATTAAATTACAAACTAATCAAAATCCATTTAGATAGGGTAAAAAAAAAGTTAATTTATTAATTCTGTTTGAATTTTAAACAAAAATTTAGATTTTAGATGAAAGATATGTATAATAATTAATTTTTTTTTTAAGGCAGTCAAAACAAATGTGATAAATTATGGTTTAAATGTGATTATGTAATTTATCATCATCTAATTGTAATATTATACATAACCAGTTTTCTAGCCCAATGTAATCTTAAATTCATTTTTCATTCTTATTTGATAATAGTATAATAATATTAATAAAAGTTTTCTACTTTTATGAATGAAATGAATACTCAATAGAATATATTATTTGATATCGTAGTTTAGAATTTTATTTTTTACTTTCTCCTATCTATATATATATATATATAGTATATGGTGAGAAAATATTGCGATCGTAAAAAAAAGATGTTGAGGTTTCAACGGAAATACACGTTTTTAGTCTAAAAAATGGTCTGCTGGGTGAACAAGAATTTCTCAAAAAGAAAAGAGACTCGAGTTTGAGGTTTTATATTTAAGCTCGTCGCTTGCATCTCAAAGCTTTTGATTAAAATCAGCCAACGGGTTTAGTACTTTACTGATGTATCTTTTTAGTTTTTTCAATTTTCTCTTTTTTTTTTATTCAAATTCATCAAATAATTATTTAATAAATGTTTTTTGAAATGTATTATCCCTTCCAAAATTGTTTAAGGCCCACTTTTCTCTTGTACATTTTTAGGTTTTTTGTGATTTTCTCTTAAACTATTTTAAATATTTTGATTAAATTTGGCTGAACATATAATAAATTAGATAACCGTTATAAGGTATTGAATCATTTTCCATCTGAAAATAGTGTGAAGCCCTCAATTTAAAATTTTAAGAATCCCATAGAAAAGTAGGATAATTCTTTGCCAATGTAACAAAATATAAATATTTTTAATTCCTATGTTTATTGATACACGAGATTTTTTATAGTATTTACGGGATCTTGAGCCATAAAGACTTTCAACGATACAAATATATAAATTTATTACGATACGTATTATCCAGGTATATTTATTTATACCAATTGGTATCCACTTAATTTAAGATTGCCTGGGATACGAACACACACCCCTTGGCTTTTAAGATTATCAATATTGCCAATAGTTCTAACTTCTTGGCCATGGGGGAAGGGAGGACATGCTATTTAATTAATTAATTTAATTTAATTTTTAATAATATTGATAATTGATTAATACACACAAAATATAGAAAAATATGATAATCCGGGAGGTAACAAAGGGGGCCTGACGCAAAAAAATCTGGTGTGACAGTACATCATACATTTTTCTTTTTTTTAGATAAGAGAAAATTGTGTGATAGGCGGCCGTCACACCAGATTTTATATAATAATATCAACTAAAGGAAATAATATAAAAATTTTATTTCAAATATATATATTTCAAGACTTTTATATAAATTTTAAGACAAAAATCAACCTAAACAAATTTTAACAGTTTAACTTATTTCAGCAATTATTAACTTTAGCAAAAATAATATTTAAAATTCTATTTACTTCTAAATAAACAACTTTTGATTGAAAAAGTTTTTACAACTTTTATACTTTAGTGTCTTCTAATTAGGATACTTTTAACTAGTTTTATAAAACATCTATATCCACATTCCAAAGTTATGTCGAATTTGAATCTATCTTATATATAATAATTTATAATTATCATCAGCCCGTAAATAATTAGCCTATAAAAAAAACCGAGATGCAATTAATTTGGATCCTTAGAAGGAATCCATGAGAGCATAATAATACGATAGATAATTAATCGCAAATTGCTCTGAATTAAATAAATTATCATTCATTTGCATATTCATTTATTATTATTAATTTCAACGATATTAAATCGTTTATCCCTCACACCTCATCATTCAGAGGCATTAAACAAGGAATGTAATTTTTTAAGTATACATATTCTATAATTAAAAATACTTCAAGCAAGATTGGTTTTTAGAATATAAAATTTTTATAGAAATAATTAATTTCCTTTGATAAAATTTAAAGGCGGCTAATTTTTTCAATATTAATTGAAATGAGTTCTGCCAAATTTTTTGAAATTTTTTCGGCATTGAGGCCATTTAAACTTTGTTTATAAATATTTATTTATTTTTAATTGGTGGTCTATATAATTTACTATAAATTTGATCGCTCAGGACGAGAGGGGAATTAGTGACTCAGAATATGAAGCAAACAGAGCAGTTAAGCCCTTCAGGGGGGTAATAATAAATTTAAAATGAAAAAATAGAGAACGAAGTTGCAATACTTTCCCATTAACCATACACATTCAGACAGACAGACCATTTTACAAGTCCCACCAAACCCTCAAAACGTGTTTTTTCGTTGAAATCTCGACATCTATTTTTTTGCGATGATGACTTTCTATAGGCCAAACAAAAAAAAGTTGAAATTTAATTATTATTTCTAATTTTCAAAATATTGTATTTTTAAGTGGACAAGTCGGATTTAGGATTTCTTATAATATAATTAATGGTTTTTAATATATAATCACGAATATGTGTTTATATTTGAATCCCGAAATTATAAATCTTCTATATATACGTATATATAATGTTTTTATACATTTTTATTATAATAATTATTATTCAAAATTTTTCATTTTTTTCAATATTAGAGAGCTATGATGACATCAGGAAAAAGGACTAAATGTGAGATTTAATTGGAAAAAAAAATGTTTGCTTTTGTATTAGATGAGACACAAGAAGAGAGAGGTTGTTGTTCCATGGCCTTGAAGCCCTCTAATCTGAATTGACTGACTTCAGGCTGACTTCTGTATCGAACGAGAAGACGAAGAAGTCGATCAAATAATGATCCAGGACAATTTATTTATTCGTTCAAGAAAACTCGCTTGCTTGGCCACCATTAGCATAGTGCCTTGTATTCAAATGCATTACGAAAGACGGACAAATAGAAAGAAAGGAGAGACAGCTGTCAGTCAGTCAGAGCGATGCACCCATGCAAAAGAATGCAGTTGCAGGGATTAGAGAAGTTCAAAAACAAAAAAAATAAAATAGAAAACAAACAGCAACCAACAACAACAAGGTAAAATATTGCGTACCAATTTAATGAGAACACATTGAAAATTCAATAGACCTTTGTCGAAAAGCAATCATTTTTATTATATACTGGCTGGTTCATATTTATTACGAAGGAGGAAGATTATATTATGTATTTATTATAAGTAAAAAAATGGCGGGAGGAATTTAATAATATAATAAAATTATAATACATATTGTCTCCAAACTTAAAAAATTTAATTATTTTCGTTTTAATCTACAAATCAGGAAAAAAACCTTTTGTTAAAAAAAATTATTCTATTTATAATTCTATGCCAACCCTTTTTTTTTGTAGAGAGAATCCCATTAAAGATATGAAATGTGTTTTTAAATAAAATGATTTTCTTAATCAATTTTCGTTATTTAGAGATAAAAAAAGAGAATTGTGATTGCAGGTGTTGTTATATATATATATATATATATATATATATAAAATTAAAGAATCCAGGTGGTCTTTTAGGAAAATACAACGCATCAACAAATTAGCATGTCAAACCTTCATAAATAGCCTCACTGTTCAAGAAATGCTAAATGAGATCAGGAATTTATTTATTTAGTGGACAAGATAATTAAACAATAAAATATGTTGCAGAAAAAATATTTAAGTATAACACACTATTAAATAATGAATTAAAACAGTGTGAATGTAATAAGAGTAAGGACCGTATTCAGAAAGAAAAAATATACGTAAAAGAAACTAAAGGATCCTTTGCTTTTTTCTATATATAATTTAGTGAGTTAAAATACTTCTTGTAAATTTTATTAAAAAAACCTGGAACAATATCTTTGCTTAGAGGGGAAGGGGGGAACAAAATTTGTTTAATATTATATTAAAATATTGTTGGGAAATATTTTAGTTAATTGTGAAGAAATAAAACAAAATCAAATTTTTAACATTTTTCAACTAAAATTAAATATCATTCTGGGCTAAAGAAGGCAGGCACAGCCGAAACCTCTGTCAAGAAGTTGAGAAATAAAATTACGCTTTAGTTGGAAAATTAAAAAAAATTGCAATTAAATTTGTTTAATTTCTTCTCTATTTAGAATTAGTTTTCCTTTTTTCTTTTTTAAATTCAATTTTAACTTATTTTTGGAATTTTTCCATTATTTTATTCATATAAAAAATTTGAATTGAATTTTTTTGGGAGGGGGGGGAGTAGGCCCCTGCTCAGAAAAATCTTTAAATTACCCACTTTAGAAAAATTTTAATTTAAAAAAAAAAACTGTAAATTTAAGAATTTTCTTAGGAATGTTTATGAATATTGGTTGATCCAAATGGTAGGAAAGATTTCAAGGGACAAATTTTCATAACTAAGTTTATATTCCCCTGACATGATCCTGAGTAAGAGAAAAATTAGACATGAGTTCACAAACCTTTATATAAATTTAAAATATTTTAATTAAATTATAGGTCTATGATCTTTTTTGATTAGATGATGATCTCATTCACATTCGCATCAAGAATTAAGATCCGACTGCGCAACGGGGATTTAATCATACAAAGACAAAATTCAACCCTGGTTCTTCGGCAAAAGGAAAGAAATTTTATTAATATTTTTTTTTATCTCTAAATTACTTCTATAAATAGCTCCTTTTAAAATCAATATACTGTAGTCATTTCAGGATCATCCAGAATTTTATCTGGATAATTTTTCAAAAAATGTTATATATAACATGCTCTTCTTGAAAAAATTTATTATTTTAAGTAATTTTTAATTCCAATAAAAAATTGGAACGTAATCCTCATATAGAAATTCCACAATCAACATGTTTTTAGGACTCAGGGGATTGGGAAAGATTAAAATCTCGAGTCCCTATTCTTTTAATACTTTCATGTTTGACTGTATTTTTTATTAATTTAAAAGTATAAAAAATAAGGAGACATCTTGTTCTTTTATTTCTTATAGGCTACTATTAAATTTTGGAAAAAAAAACTAAAAATGAAATTTGTTTCTCTCATTAGCGTCATAACCTCATTTTGAGTAAAGAATGTTTGGGGGAGGAGAGAGAAGAATTTTTAAAAAAAGATTATGGAAAGGGGTGAACTGTCCATTATTATTTATTAAATGAATTCTCTGATTCCCCACCCCTTACCGAGAGGGGATATTGTCAATAGTGCTAACCTTATAAGCCAAAGGGACTTGGGTTCAGATCCCAGTTCAAAGAAAATTTATATATGTATTGTTTAAAGACTCTCTGGTCCAAAATGCCGAAAAGTCTAAAAAAAATCTCCTGGTTTACCAATATATTTATTTTGACATATAGGCTATTTTGTATTTGAGAAATTTTATTTCTTTAAAAAATTAATTAATTGATAAGATAACAAATCAAAAGATAAGAATAGGTGAAATATTTTTCGAAGAGATGGAGGACTACATCACTTCAAGTTTCTTTTGATTTCTGTAGCAAAGGGTTCGAGGTCTGACAAATTGCCGGCTCCATTAGGGCTGGATGCTGACTCTTCAGCTGCTTTCTCAGGAAACCAGAGGGACACTTGTTTTAGAATTTCAAGGCCCGAAAGACAAAACCGAGCAACTTTTGCATCTCGATTTTCGAGGTCGGTTGGTTCTTGGTTCGCTCTTTTGTCCTCCGCCAAAGCATAATGCCAACTATATATCGGATTCAGGTAAGCTGTCTGTCTGTCTGTCTGTCTGTGTGTAAATGAGTGGGTGTGGGTGCTCCGAGGGCTTTGTGTGCTTGCACCTGTGTGTGACCAACCAATAAAAAAAACGTCTTTTCCCTCTTTTAAAAGCCTTCCTCCCATCCGATGCCACTTCTCCTCTGGTTATTAAAAGAATTTTTCAGGAGACTTTAATGAAAATGTGCCTTGAAACAATTGAGTTAAAAATTATGATGAGCAGCCGTGATATATTTCAACAAGCGTGAATAAATAAAATTCGAACAAACGGTTATAATTAAACAAGAAGGAGCATTTATTTTTTTAACACAAAGGATTCTTTAATTTTTTTTTTAAAGAGAAAGAAAAACAGGAGGACAGGGTGAATCAAAAGTTGGTCTGGAAGAATGAAAATTTTGAATTGAACTCTTTCTTTGAATAATATCTGTATTTTTACTAATATCCCAAACTAATAGACTTAAAAAGGAATAAAATGAAAATAATTAGTATTGTAAAATTATATTTATAACGTCATTCTAAGTAGAATAATATTTATTCAGCCAAATTAAATTTAACTCATGAAAATTTTTTCTATTAATTCTTCATTTATAAAAAAAAAAGGACCCAGTTTTACTTTTGTTTCCCAATTTTTTTCATGTCAAATTAATAGTTCCGCGCAGGTGGTTTTCTCTATTATTTTTTTTTTTTTTTTTTGTGGCAGAAAAAGAGAATTTTTGTTTTTATTTCTTAAAAATTGTTTGCTTTAATGATTAAATTACAATAAGACACAAAATTATCTTGATTAAAAAATAAAAAATTCGTGGCTCCAAATTTAAATTTAATTTAAGTTTTATTATATTATTTCACAAAAAATTTCATGTCCAAGTTTCGCTTTTTTCTATGAATTTTTACCAAACGATGCCGAAGAATGAAGGAGAACGTGTCTATTGCCAGTGTCACTAAAATTCAGACGTGCTTATCATCATGACCACTTCTTGTTAAGACCTTTTTTTTCCAATCTTTTGTCATAACATAGCGACCTACAATAATAACTTAGTGCACCAACTAGAATCAAAGACGTTACAATGGTAAGCAGGTGGGCAGTTCTTGCGCTACAGGCGCATCCTCCTTCTTTCTACAGGTGAGCAATAAATTCCGCTTGAAAAAATTAATAGAATGTGGAAAAATATGAAAATTTATAGCAAACTTTTAATTATTCCACTCAAATATGAGTATTTTAAAAAATTCAATATTTTATTCGAAATTAAGTGAATATAATTTTTAGAAAGACTAATAAATTACTTGTTAATAAATATTCTAATGATCTTTTAAACATAACTTAATCTAATGGCATTTAATTATAGATAACACATATTTATATAATAATTTTGAATAGACTTTTAAATTAAAATTTAGTTATTAAAATAAATAATCTCAAATCACGCTATCTCAAAAATATTATAATAAAAAAAATGAATTATATGAAATTATTAAAAACATTTCAGGCTGAAGAATATAAACATTCAAAAATGTATTAACTCAATGGAAAAATATTTAGATAATCCTATTTGCCTTGAGGCTAGAAGGGCCGAAGCAGATCTTGGTCCAGCCCTAAAAAGGGACTCACCACTGACGAGATTCTAATAGTTGTGGATTTTTCAAATTAAACTTTGACATGAGGGGGCGAGAATCCACCGGCACGTGGCCGCCCTCAGGGGGACCCATTCGCCTCTCTTGTGGAATTAGGTATTAAATTTATTTCTTTTTAAAATCAAAATAGAAAATATGTTATTGTTATTAGACTAGAATAATATGCTCTTTTCTGAAAAAGATTGTTTTCGATTCAACAAAATTTTTTTCCGACTCGTCCCAAACTTTCTTAATAATATAGTTCTGGCTAAAAAAAATCTTAGGGGAAAATTTTATATGATCCTTTTTTCTAGAGCGCCATTCTACTTGCTTCAACTCTAAAATTATGCTGAAAATATTTTTTTTTTCATGATATTTTTTGCAAATTTATTTTAAACCGACGTCAGTTCTCTGACTGACAACCGATTATTGAAAACGGTTTAACCAATTACTCATCAATTGGCACATCTAATATTCATAAATCATTTAATTAATTATTATAAAACATTTAATATTTCAATACTCTCAGGGGCTCACATCTTGTGGATGGCAACAACGAGTTTCCCGATCTAAGCGAGTGGCATTGCTTCTGCTATATGCCAGTCTTTCCTCATCAAATTTGCTTTGGTTTCTTTTTCTGCCGTACGGAAAATTTTTTATCCCCCCAACCCAAAATTACAGAAAAATAAAAAAAAAAAAAAAAACAAGCATATTTAAATATATGATTAGTTATATGATATGCTAATTATGAAAAGGATCAGATAGACAAATAAGTAAAGAATTTTAATTCATTTTTCAATGTTTCAAATACCGGTCTTGCTCTTCATCAGAACCTCGGTCAAATAGGACAAACATTTATTAAAAAATCTCGACATTGATTTTTTTTGCAATACTTTCTTAATATATATTTCATATCTAGGTAAGAGAAAGTAAAATTAAACAGAATGATTCTAATTGTGCTTTATTTTCTATTAAATATAATTTTAACGAAGTCCTGATAAAGAGCAAGACCTGTGTTTGAAACGTTGGAAAATGAATTAAAATTGTTTCTCCTTGGGCTGTAAGTATCACATCTCACTCTTAATAAATATTACAAATTTCCTCCATATTATTATTAATTTCACCTTTTAATAAAATCTAAAAAAAAAATCAGAAAATGTTACCTTCAAATCTTTAAATTGGCCTGAGTTCATGCAAACTAACATATATTTTATTTGTTTACCCGAGGCGCTTTCGTGCTCTCCTCAACCTCTTCTATATAGATATCTCTTTAGCTCCTCCTATTACCTATTTATACTTTTATTTCCTTTATCTTTTCTTATTTTTTTTATTTTGTTTCGTTTTTCCTCCTTTCATTGAGTGGGTGTAAATGTTCTTATCTTACAACAAAGAGGCACTGTTAGAGCTCTTTATATACCTCTGAGCCAGCAAGCTATTTATTATTTTCCATTAAACAAGTTATTTTAAAATAAAATCTCTAAAATTTTAAGAATTTGATCGTCCAGATCATCTTTACTTTAAACAGAGTCCTAAATTTATAAATTTATCTTTTTATTTTTATTATATGGAAGGGGTCTAAGAGATAAAAAAAATTTGTCTTTGTTATTTTGTAAATTCTCGTGTATATCAGGATTAATTTATAAGTTCTCACCCCCCCCCTCCCCTTCCCCTCAGAATATAAATTTTGCATAATTTTTCATTGAAATTCAGAGATTATTTTATTATATTTTAGGATATAAAATAAAAGTACTTTGACAAGGAGAATGATATAATAATAATACAAATCCGAAGGGATTGTTTATTTAAATTTTATTTTTTCACTACATGTCAATTGGGTGGTCTATCTTCCAGACCAGAATAACTACAAATTTCCTTGAACCTTTATTCTGTAGTTTTATTATTATATTACGATTGTTGAAAAAACCTTCTTTTTAATAAAAGTTTGAAGTTGAAAAACATAACAAAATTTTCTTTTCGGGACAAGATCATGAAACAATTTTGAGAAGCCTTGCTTTAAGATTTGAATAGTGGATTTTAGAGTTGTATCGTTATGTGTCCTATGAATGTGTAAAATGCACGAAACAGTGATTTATGTGTGTGAGAATTTCCATTGATATTCTTGGCGGTGCCGGAATAGAGACAAACAAAATTCTCCCCCAACTATGATAATTAATATCCAAAGAAGGTAAAGAAGACCGGGGGGCCCCGGAATCTCGATTAGGACGTTTCTAAAATTTCATCATACAAGAGAGAATAATAATTGGCAAGTTAATATTCGTGTAGCAGGAGCTGCGGCCATTTTGGCTGTCGCGGCTGCGGCTGCGGCTCTCGCGGCCTCCTGCCTAGCTGTGCCCCCGCCCACTCGAGCCACGCCCCTCTGGCGCACCGGACAATGGACGCCATCGCACACTACGATTTATGCCCGCAGCCCCGGCTCCTGTCTCTTGACTCCCAACTTGCAGCTCTCAAGGGAGTATGTGCAAAAACCACACTAAAACCAACAAATCCACTACTTAAATGTCCCGCCATTCGCCGAAGATTTATTAAAATACACTAGCTATTGTTGGATCTTGGATCAGAGATATCTTCACCGTAGATCTAAAGTATAATCAGACAATCCTCTTTTAGACAGGCAAATTCTCATCTACGAACATTCATGATTCTTAAATTAAGGTGAAAAAAAAAAACTAATCAGACAAAAAGTCTTTTTTTGGCATCTTAGACTTTATAGACACCGTCTATATTTATTTAAATTAATTGAAAGACAATATAATATTATATTGTAAATAATTTTTTTTTGGTTAGGATGGGGAGCGAACCACTGACCTTTAGAACATGAAGCTACCTTTGTCCCAAATGACAAGGGCAAAAAAAGAGTTTTCTTAAGCAATCATTATTAATGAAATTCTGAAGATGAGAATGGTCTTTATAAGGAAACTTCTTTTAAACATCGTACTACACATTTAAGAAGTTTTCTAGACCAGCGGTCGCCAATCTTTTAGAATTCACCGAAGTTTTATAATAATGCTCATTATACTTTCATTTATTAATTAGAAGTGATATCTAAACTTGCGTATTTATATTCCAAACCGAAAATGCGCTTTATACTTCTAAACATTATTATTTTATATTCCTATATAATCACCAAATCTCTGTTTCTACATATGCGTCTACATACGAACAGTGGTTATTCTAGGGGGTAACTTTTTTGGGATTTTACGTAATGGGGTGGGATACTGTTTCCTTTCCAGGATAAAGAGAGATGTAGTCTGATATGTGATTATTTTTGCCATATATAGTGCAGATTTAAACCTGGGTTGTTTTTAAATCAGAATTACCTATTTATAAAAACATTGATTATTTTGTCCAATCCTAGTAAGGGAGCCACCCACCTCCCCTTGTCTATGTTCCTGTAAGTTATTTTAATTATTATATTTTGTCGTCTTGGTGAGTTGGTTAACATGATTAATAATGAGAAGAGCCCTGTTCGAATCCCGATTCTAGAAGATTAATGTTAATATTAATAACAAGGTCAATCCATCCTTATTTATTAATAAAATTGGGAGAATTTCTTAAGTTTTATTTTTTTTTTTAAGCCTTAAAATTTAATTAATCCATTAAATAAAGACTATAATAATAAAAGTAATTATATATTTTTATAAATTCCAATCATTATGACAAACAATATTCCCTATTTTTTAAATGGGAAAGTATGTTCAATGAAAAAAATTAACGATTGGTTTGAAGGTCGCACATAACTAGTCTATGACTCATAATCAGGGGTGAAGAACCTTTCAATCATATTGATCAAAAAAAAAAACAACTTTATTTTCATTTAAATAAAAAAAAAAAAAAAAAAAATTAAATAATTTTATAGTTATGCTTGGGAAAATTAGATTGTTTTGATGTAAGAAGAACTTAATCTTCTTTCAGAAGACAAAGAAGAGGACTTATTGAAGGTGATTGCCTGGAATGTCTTTTCATCAAAATTTTATTGAATTTTCAAAGCTTTTTTGTTTTCAATTAATATGAATCAAAATTTGGTCTGATTATATTAATAAAATTATTAAATTTTCTATTAACAAAAGTGTAAATAAATGAAATTTTTTTGACATTTAGATTGCATTCATATTTATTCAAATTAATTAGCAGCTAATATAATTGAAGAAAATTTTATCGCTCGGGACGGAAAGCGAAACACAGAAGAATTTTTTTATAAGTATTATAAATGATATATTAACTAGTAACTTTGTAGTATATTCCATACTAAAGTAACAACATTTTGCATGAAAGTGAACTTCCAGAAATTCCCCTCTCCCCCCAGTGGCTAAGAGGTTAAAGGTAGTGACATTGTTAATATTGATGAACAAGGCTGAGATGGAATCCTAGTAGTTCGAAGAAAATTGATGTAAATAAATATGTCTGTATAATTCGTATCATAATTAAAATATATTTGTAATTATTTAAAGTCTATATGGCCTCAGATGCCGAAGAATTAAAAAAATACTTCCGGAAATTCCATTTTAAATAAAAAATTTATCGTTTTTTTTTTATTTTTGAGCAAAATACGTTCAAGTGGTTTATTTAAAAAAAAATGTTGGTATTTTTTGTATTGTCTTAGTTTCCCTAAATATTTGATGTGTTCATCTCTCAAAAAGTTGCTTTATTTATGAAGTGTATGGAAACAAAATTTCGATCCCCATCTCTATATTGTTTATCTATCCTAAATCTTTTAATTAAACAAAAAATTTTTTATTTGAATGACTACTTTGGAATAAGATTTATGGACTTCTCTGTGAGGTCTGGGTTCTCATTTGACCTGGATGCCTTCCCATCTCATTTCAAAAGTGTTGTTGAAATACCATCATAAAATAAATATATACTTATCTTAATAATATATTTGAATTTTAAATATTAAGTACTAAAG
>JAAAKE020128670.1:0-14624 GCA_010014785.2 Anisolabis maritima | reverse complement strand
TATCTTTGATCTACCTTTAAATAAAGAGAATCGATCAATTAATCCACTTATTGACATCTGTTTGTCCGATGTTCCAAGAGAAATTAATTAACCATTTTTATTTACCTCTTTGGCTAACTTTTCATTTTCAAGTTGGAATTATTAACTAACTAATAAAAAAAAAAATTAAAGTTGCATCTCTGGTTCAGAAAAACTAATAAATAAATTTTATTGTATTGTATTGAATTGTTGATCTATTTATTAAATTTTTTTTAGTTTTTTTTTAAACTCGAACATTTTAGACAAGACAAGGACTTGCTTAAGTATTTAATAATAAATAATAGAAAATGTATTACTTACTCGTTTTTTTAAAACATCCCTTGCATACGAAAGACACATTTCTTGATAAGTTGTTAACGGCGTCTCACCAGACATTCGCAAAATTTCGAAAACAAAAAAAAAAAAATTCAAACACTTTAAGGGGAAAAACTCTTCACGGTCGGTACGTCCACTCTTGATTTGTCATATTGAATCAATAAACATTTGATTTCGTCGTTGTTGTTATCATGGAATGTTGCAAATTGACGGGTTGAACAACCCTTCTTTCTTATTCTTGTCCCTTCCGCCCCAAGGACACACCAATCGAAAGCACGCGACCCCAGGAATTTGAAATAAATTGATCTCTCTCTCTCTCCCCCTTCCCCTGACCCTTTATACTCTAGGCTTATCTGACACTAACTGGCACCAAGACCCTTTAACTTAGATTTTATTTTTGCTTATAAATCAATTATTCTGTAAATAAAAAAATAAAATTCTATTAGATTAGAGGAAAATATATTGATTATTTTTGTTATATTACTATATAACGTTTTGATTCTAAATATGATCATCCTCATGATCAAAGATTTGATTTAAAATTTTTTTTAAATATATTGATAAATTTTTTTCAGGATGCTAAATAAATGTTTAACAAAGAGATTTCGTATGAAACAAGTCTGATCTTACTATAACATCTGGGTTATAGCTGCTCCCAAACTCTCTCTCTCTCTTCAGTCATTTGTAACATTATGGTTACTCTAGGGAGTAAGATGTCGAAAAAGGCTAAAAAAAAGAAAAATTACGTGTAAAACCCACTTTCGAAAAAATAGGTTTGATCTTAATCATCCCCCTTCCACTTCATTTTTTAAATCATTAAATAACCCCACTCAGTAGCTTTTTTTGAGGGGGTGGAGATTCAATTATTTTTTCCTGTTTGACTTTTTTTTGCAAGTGTTTCTTATTAGATACTCCATTTTTATAATATTATAATGTTATTTTCTTTTTCTTTTTTTGCTTGGGGGGGGGGGTCCGTCCGGCACTGTGTCCGCCTCGAGAGATTAAACTTTAAAAGCAAAGTTCAGATCTCCACATCCAATAAAAATAAGGGATGAGAATTAGAATTTAATCATCATCTCGTTTTGGTTGCACTAAAAAGAATTAAACTGTTAAGGCGATGGCATCCATTTATTTCCAATCAAGACACATACACTTTGAATTTTCTCTGGTATAAATAAATATGGCTTGATAATAAGGTTTCAAATTCTTAGACTATTCCTCCATTTTCTTCAGAGAAGCGTTTCAATCTAAAATCAGATAAGTGAAAGTAAACACATTGAATCAGGTCCTATACTATGAAAATAATATTTTATCAAATTTCTTAAATTGTATATAATTTTTATCTTTTTAATAATTTCATTTAAATTATATAAAAAAAAAATTTAAAATTTTTTAGTAAACAACTATTATTATTTTGAATTTAAAAAATGTTTCAATTACTAATTATTTCCTGATTAATACAAATACTTAATTTTTTTCAGATTGCCATATTAGACATTGACATTTGTGGCCCTTCAATCCCAAGAGTCATGGGAGTCATTGGAGAACAGGTAACTATACAAACTAGACTAATCGAATATTAAACACAAAAATTTTGTTGAATTATAATTAGTAAAGGAGTATTGTAATACCAATAAAAATTTTTTTCTATTTTGGTTCCTTTTCTCTTTTATGATACATTTCTAAAGGGAAAATTATATAATAATAATAACAGCAGAAGGATAGAGAATTAAAATTCTCTTTATCAATTAAAATTAAATATCAAAGATCCTTAATTTCAGTATATGGCTGGAATTTTTAAAATAATCTTTAATAATATTTCCCCGCAAACGTCCATTTGACATACCACATAATAATATTTAACTTATTAACCTTATTAATTCAATATATCTTATTTTTTAGGTTCATCAAAGTGGCTCCGGCTGGTCTCCAATCGTAAGTTATTTTTAATTATATTATTTATTTATTTTTAAGAATTTTAATTATGGTAATTTTTTTTTTTTAGTTTATTGAAGAGAATCTATCAGTTATGTCTATTGGATTTCTTCTTGGTAATGTGGATGATGCGATTATATGGAGAGGTCCAAAAAAGAATGGTAAATTTATTTGGATTCTAAGTGTATTTGTTTGACCTGAACAAATGATTTAAGAATGTGTACCGAGAAAATATTTAATCAGGGGCATTTCACGATCATATTTACTTTTATAACAGTAACAATATTTGAATAAAAAAATAGGAAGATATTATAAAACAATCTTTTATATTAGTATTAATCTGATGTATTTAAATAAATAATAAAATGTCAAAACTATAGATATTTTTGAATTAAATTTCACTTCTCAATTATTTATTGGGTCGTCCGAGAATTTCGTGTCGATTTTTAAAAAAAATTCAAAGGCAAAATGACTCTATTTATGTTCGTGGTCAGTGGTTTACGATATTTTTAGAATCTCTCCTAATTCATGTGTTGCTTAGCGCCGGTTATTCTTGATTAGTATTTTAGTTTGATCAGCAGTGGTAGAGGCTTGCTAGTCCTCAAGGCCGAAATCACTATAATCACACAGATAAAATTAGCTATCAGCTAAAGTATTTTCTCCTTAAAAAAAAGAACTTATCATATTTGTTGTTTGTTAGGTTGTTTTTGCCTTTCGGATAATAAAAAACCATTAAGTTTTCAAAATGCACTTTAATTTCTTCCATCTTCAAAAAAGCCCAAAACTAACGCAAATTAATTTATCTCAAGCAACTTTATTTGTAAAGATGTCATTGAAATGTCACCTTTAAGAATATGTAGACAAATAATATATCAATAGCTTTGGCGATTCAGACATGCTCTAATATCATCTGCTGGAAATCGACACGAACTTTACCTATTAATTAAGATTTTTATTCATATTTAAAATTTTATTTATTTTTTCGGAATTTTATATTTATAATTTTTTTTCGGTGTGCCACAAAACAAATTCCCCTTCTTCAGGGTGAAGATAAAAAGATTGGCAAACAGAATTAAGAATTGATCACGCCCGAATCGTTGAGTAAAATTATGAATTAATTAATTTATTATGAAGACATTAAACATACAATCTCCCAGCATATCAATCATTCTTTATATTTTTTCTTCCTGGCTGAAATATCCTATTCTTTGACTTCTCATATTATCCACACAAAGCCCCAATTTACAAAAGTAGTTTTATTTATATCAACATTGAGTATACTAATATTCATAATAAGAAACTAAACAATATTATTTATTTTTTTAGGTATGATACGGCAATTTTTAAGTGATGTTGATTGGGGTGATTTAGAATATTTAGTTATTGACACTCCACCTGGCACGTCTGACGAACATCTGACCGCCGTCACTTATCTTTCTCAGGTGATTAATCATATTTGCATTTTTTTAAAATTTTGATTAATCTAGTTAAAATTCGTTCTTCTTAGCTATCTATCATTTGGCTTGTTTGTGTGTTTCTATATATACACCCCCATACACACATACAACCATCTCATCGACTAAGTAAAACTGTGATTTAAACTCAACAACAATACATTTGTATTAATATTTATTTTTCTTCAGGCTGTAACTGGAATTCCAATTACTAAAGTCATCAATAAAGTGTAAACGTAATTTAGACGATGTGAATATATAGCTGGAATAGAATTGAATGTGAAGAAAAAAGAATGGCAGCTATTATTATTTCTTTTTATTACGCCATGTTTCAGTCTTGGTCAAGTTCATCTTCAGAGCTTTAGGACTGACGATATAAATATATGGTGATAATTTCAATTATATTATAAAATGATGGCAAAGACACATATACATACATATATAATATAATTGAGTTATCCCCTTTTTACCTTTATCCCTAAATTGATGGTCTTGATGGCCGAAATTTAAGCATAATAAAAATAAATAATATTTTTTCTTCACCTATAACCGTAATTATTTTAATTTTATTTTAGGCATACGGTGTGCCATATAAAAAATAGACAAGTAACTACCCAAAATATTTATTAATAAATAAATATGAGAAATTTCCATATTCTTTTTTAAAAACTATGGAAAAATGGGTGTGCTTTTCTTTTGATACTTACTGCACACCTTCCTTTTCAAAAGACTCTGGCTCCAACAGTACCTCCGCCTTTTTTTCTTTAAAAAAAAATTATAAAAATTTCTTTAGAATTTACAAATTTAAAGAACTAACCCATAGATCTCTCAAAAAGAGATGAGAGGATTGGACTGGTTAAGAAATAAAAAAAAACATACTAAAACATTTTTCAAAACTTAATATTTATAATGAAGACCGATGAGTTAAATGTTGCCATACATTTACATTAAAAAAAAAACATTTCTTGAATATTAATGTTTCCATCTTTGAGTAAATATCATCTAGCTATCTTATTATTAAAATATGAGAAATGCAATCCATTTATATTAATTTCATTCGAACTCATTCATTATTTTTTTCAGGCTGGGCTCACAGGAGCTATTATTGTCACTACACCTCAAGAAGTTGCTCTTCTTGATGTTCGGAAAGAAATTGATTTTTGCCGCAAAGTTAATATCCCGATTATTGGCGTCATTGAGAATATGAGTGCATTTGTTTGTCCTAAATGCAAAGTAATTATATTTATTATTTCATATAAAAATGTTATTATTATTTGAACATTATCACAAGAATATAAATAATAAAATAACGTTTTTTTTTTTAGATTCCTTCAAATATTTTCCCTGCTTGGACTGGAGGTGCTGAAAAAATGTGTGAACAATTGCAACTACCATTCCTTGGAAAGTTACCTCTTGATCAACGTCTTGCACGGACTTGTGATGAAGGAGGAAATTATTTAAGTGAATTTTCGGACTCGCCAACTAGTCTTGCTTTTAAACCTATTTTGCAAAGTATGTATTAATTGAAGCAGCGTTTCCCAAACAAACAAAAAATTTCACAAATCCCAAATTTTAAGAGAGCAACTTGGTTATTTTTTAGAGTAGATATTAATAATTAATTACGTAGGTATCTCTGGCTGTATAGTTGTTGTAATGTAATAAATAAAAGGCAAGAATTTGAAACCAATTTATTTAATGCTTTCCTTACTGCGATTTTGACCAATTCTTAAGATGGTCGAAAAATATAAATATTAAATTTGGCTGCAAAATCTTGCCTTTTATTGACTTCATCACAATATATTAATTATTCAAATAAATAAATTTAAGAATAACTAGTTGGACAATATCACATTAGCATCTCAAAATCTTACATTCTTATAAATTCTCGTATCCTTTGACTCACATTTCGGTAAAAAAAAGAGAAGGGAATTTCCTAATGAATGTACTCATTCACATTCTTCATACTCCGAATTGGAAACGATAACTTTCTTCGACTTTCCTTTCATTGTTATCATCTTATAAATAAATAAATAAATTTATTTATTTACAAACTGCTTAGAAGCACAAGTCCTCGGTGGCTAGGTCCAATCAAACACAAATACAAATTTGCATAACTCAAAACAACAAACAATTTAAAAAATAAATACAAAAAAAAAAAAATTATAGAAATAAAAATGTATGCTCATTAACAAATAATGTGCCTTTTTTTTCTTTGGGTGTTCGTTAAACTCATTTTGCCCACCAGATGATTCGTGGCCGGATAACATATACTATTCAATTGCTATTCAGACTCTGATAATTCGAAGTGAATATGCCCAAATGATTAAGAATGTACACATTTAAGGAATAAGAGTGATAAAGAAAACTTGGAGTGATATACTCTTTTAAATTAATTAATTTCTAGAATTTTCACTTCTTGATTTTACATTTTGAACTTAGTATAGGAAACGCTGCTCAATTTAATGTATTTATTTCCATTTATATTTTACTAATATATTTTTCCTATTTCAGATGTTATTGATTATTGTGATAAAACAACAACAACAACCCATATGGAAATAAGTTAAAAATTCTTATTTTTATAATTAAAAAAAGTTTATTATATATTTTTATTTTAAAATATATTTGTTAAAAAAATAAAAGGAATTTGTGAAATTATTCATACATTTAATTATGATGTAACCCAACCATATTTTTCTAAATTGAAAGAGATTTTTTTAATCCCGAGATGCATAATTGGGAAACGTTCACACTACCTGCGAAAAAAAGCGAAGACATATGATTACAAAACAAGGGAGGAAGGGAAAATCTCATAGTGATATGAAATATATTCTAATCGCGTACCTCCTCCGTACAAAGAGCGAGGACGAATACGACCCGAGCGAAAAGGATGATTCATCACAAATGAAGCACGATTTCCTTCTTCTCTTTGGTTTCAGACAACATGGACATAGAGTTATTTATTAATTTACTGAGTCGGCATTCATAGTTTGTGGGACCAAACAAATAAAGTGTACTTTGCGCAGAATATTCAATTTGCTAGCTAGGAATCCAAAGAGCTTAATTCTCTTTATTTTCTCTCCCATCTGAACACATTATCTTCTCTTTCCTTCTATTCGCATTGCGATTAATGTGAATCCGGCCTTAGACACTGATCATTCTCCAAAGGAACTAACGCTATAATCGACTGCAGTGGCCTTAGAGTTTACAATTTACAATAATATGAATTAATTCGCTAACTACTGGCTACTTTTGAATCTTGTTCCTTCTGGACCACCTTTCTGAGGATCAGCAGTGAGAGCCTCTTCTTAAAGCAGTTCTTGTAGCAATTCCTTCTCACCCAACCCAAGCCCATCAAGTTAAAATGTTCAAAATGTCTTCAATTAAAATCAAATGTTATTTTTCGATCCGTTGAACAGATTCTTAAAAAGCAGTAGAGCCAAAAACTGGGAGCAATCGACTTGATGGTCGGTATTGAGAAAATTTTTTGTTTTAATCTCTAAAAGATATAAAAAAATACCAATTTAAATCATCTCTTTCCCCCCCCCTCCCCAAACCAACGAAAATTGCCTTCTATATCGGAAAAAATTAATTTAAAAAAATATGAAATAAATTTCAGATAAGGGGAAAATCTATCTAAGATCTATTCGTCTGGACTCGTCCCAAATTGTTTCCTGCCCACCTTGGTATAGATCAAAAAATAAAATTTTAAATAGAAAAACCCATCTCTCATCTTAATTTATTGTTTTACTATTTTCCTAAATTATATTAAAATTTTTTTACTTAAAAAAAAATAGATAGTCATGAAAAATTTTTTGATTTCTAAAAAAATTAAATAAATCAGTAAAAAACAAAATGAAATTTCCCTCCTTATTTTTATTTTTATATTCTTTTTTTTAATCTTTTATATTTTTTTTGTCTTTTTCAGCATCAGGCCATTTAGACTTCGTCCTTATTTTTTTATATTAAATCTTTTATATTAATTTAATATAAAAATTGTATAAAATTTTTTTTAAATTTAATTAGAAATTAAAAAATAAATAGGTTACTTATATTTACAAAATAATAAAATAAATTCAATCTCTATCCAAAAAAAAATGATATCTCCCTCCTCACTTTTATATTCTTTGCTAATTTCATAGGATAAAAAAATTCTTATTTTATATAAATATAAAAAAATAATTAATAATTAATAAAATTTATAGATAGATAATGGAAATTAAATAATTATATAATAATTTTCGAACAAAAAGATGAATGAGTTCAGGTCCAAAGCGGAAGGTCAAACTAAGGTCAAACTAATCACGTAGTCCTCAACATCCCCAAGTGCAAGTGCAACGGACCGCCACCTTGACCTCCTTTCAGGGGCTTTCAATTAATTAATTAATTAAATCATTATTAATTCATTTTCTAATTTCGGTAATTATATAGTTTATTTTTAATAAAAACATTTATTAAAAATTTTTACAAAATATAGAATCATTATATATAACCTTTTATATCACTGATTTTATAGATAATGATTTTCAAAATTCATTATTAAAAAAAAAGCTTTATTTTAGTAAATTACTAATTTTATTTAATTCTTTTTTAAATATTTATTAAAGGAGGAGAAAAAGAAAAAGATTTAGTGGCACCTTGAATCATCAGCTTCAGATGGATGATGGATGGCTTGCTTGGTAAGTTTTTATTTAGTTTTTATAAAATTAATTGAAATTGAAATTAAAATTAATTTAACTTAACATTTAATTATACTAATTATATTATATATGTATATATTTGAAAACAGAATCAAATTTTGTTCTCATTTTTCCATTTATCTATACATTTTCCACTTAATTTAATTTAATGTTAATAAATATTCCATTAATTTTATAAAAACATTATTAAAATATACCACCCTAATAATTTACAATCACATATAAAATAAAATTTTTTTACAAAGAAAATTCTTGACTATTATCTCAAATAATATTAAATTGTCCAAGAAATGTGTTTATAAAACAAGCTTATAAATGAATCGAGTGATATTTTCATTAAATATTTGTTGAAGTACATACTCTCCCTGGTCTTATAAAACCTATTTACCCTTGTTGCTCGAAAATCTCTCACCTGGACGATGAAATTAAGACCGCATATTTTTGACAGGATTATGATCTTCTCTCTATTACCTTTTCTTATTGATATTGATCTCTTTTAGTGAAAAAAAAGAACAATCTTCCCCAATATTTCAATAAACATAGCTATCATCATCTTTTCAGATTAGGATAATGAAGATGGAGCATGTCCATAAAGTAAATGTATAATATTTTCACTTGTGAAAACATATGTAATATCACTGTTTGCGGTTAAAAATATAATTTATTTTTTAAAAGTCACCAAATCCTCAACGATGATGATCGTTATATATTTCTCTTTAGAAATAAAGGAGGGCATATTTATTAACTCTTCAACACTCCCATTTTTTCATCAACCGACATTTTTTCTAATTTCTATAGTTCCATTATTATTCACTTTATCCACAATCTTTCATATACTGCTGAAAAAATATGCTAGTTTTAAACATTGATGCTTTTCTCTTCAAATGTGAGGTGGAATTGCTCCTGGAATCTACAAGTGATAATTCATAGAATATGCTGTGATGGATAATTTTTCTAGTAAAGTATTAATTATTTTTCTTGCGGAAATATTTTACTACTTGGTCTAAAAGCCACATTGCGTCTCAAAATAAATTGGATATACCCTATCTTTTGTTTAAACTTAATAGATAATTTAGAGAAATATATGATAACCAAAATTATCAAGTTTCTTATTAAATTGTTATTTTTGTATATTTTGGATTTTTGAATTTTTTATAGCTCTTCTAATGATCTCTTAAGACAAAACAAAAGATAGAGCTTTTCCTATTTATTTTGAGACGCCTAGTGTAGAATAAGTTTTTGGAAATAACCTTATATTTTCTGATTTTATAAATAAAATTAATTTTACAAACTCGTTTTTTGGTGATTAATAATTTCTTTGTAAAAAAAGATCCAATTCGTTTTTATAATATCTGAATATTTTCCACTTTCATATTGAAAAATGAATATAAAAATATTTTATAATCACCAACTCCTTTGAATCTATATATAACAATAAAAATTTTGAGGTTTTTTTTTTTGTTTTGTTTTCGTGCTAGAGCAGGGCTTGCAAATTTTTGACCATACGGGCCAAATATATTGCTAGAGCCAGTAGCTTTTCTTTGAAAGGATTTTGTTTTTACACCTTTTTAAGGGATGTTATCTGAATATATTGGAGAAATGTTTCTAAAGAACTCAGTTAAAGGCCTGCGTGCTTCCTTTTGAAAATCTGTGCATGAGGGAGCAAATTCCCTTTCTCAAGATTTTTCTATATTTTTTGTGAGCGGTATGACCCTCTACACTAGACCCAAATAGGCCTTATATATTAAAAATTACATTATAGAACAATCGTCGTGTTTTAAAATTATAATTGATTATACGAATTTTGAAATTGTTGAAACCCTACTATTATTATAATTCTAAAGGTAAGAAACAGGGCGAAATCCATATAAGGTAAAGTATAATTAAAAGAGGGAACAAAATGGTATTATTCAAACAACACCATGTGAGTTAAAAAAAAAACAATTTACTAAATATTTTTATTCGATCTTTTAATTTTCCCAGTCTGCAAAAAATATTTACATCATATCCATTTTTTTTTAGAGGCTTTCCTAGTTTAGTGTGAATTTTAGCATGGAATGAGGGAGCGGAGGCAAAGGGGGGGAGACAGTGGTAGTGGGGAAGTGTTGACTCCACTCTTTCAGCACTCACCCCATTGCATAGACAGAGCTTCTATACTTTTCAAAGGGGATCCATGCATTTTGGAGATTTCCAACTGATTAGGAGCCAAGGCAGCGGAGATTCTTCTTCCCCCACCATGACAAGTTTATTCATACCCCAACGCATCCTAGTGGCGCCAAATTGAACTAGATTCTTTACTTAAAAAAAAGCCCGCAGAAATTAAAAATGAAATTTTGAAAAAAAATTTAAACTAATCATTTGTTTATTTATTTATTTAATAACGATTTTTTTTTTTTTTTTTAAATAAAACTCAAGTTAACTGTGTCTCTTGGTGCAGAGGTAGAAGTCTCGGTTCATGTTCCAAAGGTCAGTTGGCAAACTGAGTGACAAAAATTTATATATATTGACTACCAATTAATATAAATAAATAAGGGCAGCGTCTAAAAGGCCTCAAATCCCGAAAAAGACTTAAGGAAAACAAAACTGACCCCTAATATGAATTGATTTCTAATTAGAAAAAAGTCGGTTAGTCTGAGCAGTCAACTTGGCCAAACAAATACAAAATATAGTGAGAACCTTAATTAAGTCAAGATATATATTTTTTTTTTTTAAATAAAAAATTATTCATTTCTTGGTTTTTTTTTTTTTATTAAATTCAACACAATCGAATAATTATTTTTGTATTATCGTGTACAAAAGAAAATTACCTCAATTATACACCCAGACATTATTCCAAAAAAAAATTTCGATTACATTAACTTTACCTATCTGTCTTTTCATTTGTAAAAAAATGGTATTCCGTCAGGTCAAGGGGATTTAAGGAGATTTAATCTCCCCCCCTTAACATAGTCAAAACGCGGCCCAAAACGACAAAAAAATTCTCATACTTGATTGTTGTTTCATCGGGTATAATTCTGATAATTAGCAAAATTTTATTGGGATTTTTGACCTCTTTAGATCTATGGAAATGAATATACATACATGTTAGCGCTCAGACTTTCGCCTTAAGACAATGTGAGTGCGTCATGCTGCAAAAGCTTAGAAACTTATTCAACCGTCCTCGGTTGCCTCTCTGCCAGGCGCTCCCGCAATTCAGCTTTCTCCCTGTTGATATAAAAATAAAATTAAGAATAAAATGCTTATGTCAAGAATGGCACCTATAACTCAATTCCGTGTACTGTTTGTGTTCAAACATGAAACATAATATTCTTAACTTAAGACTTTTACGATATAAAATCCAAATAAAAAATTGTTTTATTTATCATTTTCATCCACTTTTTTTTCCCCCCCCCCCCCCCCCCCATGGGCAAGAGATTAAAGACCTTTTTGTTTAAATTTTGAAATAATATGTAAAATGTATGACGTACGAATCTTCTAAGATAATGGGAGAGTATAATGAAGGCGTCAGGCGTCAGGTGATAATAAAATACTCTTTTAGGCGATCGATCACCTGACGCCTTCAGTCCCATCATTCGAAATTAAATTTACAGCATTCTAGTAAAATAAATGCAATACATCTTTTTCGGCATCTGAGCCTATTTAGACCTCTTCCTCTTCACCAAGGGACAGGTCAAAATTTTCATTTTAATAGCAATTTGGTAAGTTATTTATTATCTTTATAATTATATATTTTTAAATTTTGTGTTGATAGATTAGGTGAATGTTTTAATATAAATTAGTAGAGCCCACCCCGTGGTTTAGAGGTTAGAGGTTAAATTTATTAAATGTTGGCTACGAGGTATTCTCTTATAGCATTAATTTCATAGAGATACAGTATAAAAATTTAACATTTCACCAAAACAATTTTGAAAGACAATAATATAGAAAAATAACATTGTAGAAATGAAAAAACATACGTATGATTGTTTTGTATTATATATAAATACATTTGTTGGTCAATGACTCTAAATATATTTGAATGGAAATGATTTTTCATTATTTTTGCACTGATGATGAGCGCGATGCACGTGCGAAACGTTGAGAATAAATAGTATTATTTTGTTGGCTGGCTACCTCAGATCACTTTCAAAAATCCGTCTTCTTATATATAATATTAATTTTATAAATATAACGTCTAATTACAAGTTATTTTCAATTTTTGAACAAAATTAGTTCAAAAATTACTTGGTTGAGCGATACACTGCTGGCTTTATTCTCAATTTTTAAATTAAAATGATTTTTTATTTTATTAAATAAAATAAAAAAAAAAAAAAAAAAAAACCTTGGAGAAAATTATTTGGCCTAATTTCAATTAAACACAAACATATTAAACAAGATCCTAAATAGCGATATGTTATTAAGTTTACGCGAATAGCCAAACTTTCTTGGCTAGTAATTTAATTTAATTTTTAATATAATCCGTAAATAACAATTGTCGAATGAAATATCTCTGCCTACCAGTTTGTCACAATCCAGTCCAATGTTATTTTATACTCCTGGACATTTATTTGCAAATGATTGCATCATGTCGTATTTCGAAACTGTATCTTTTACAATAACTTAACAAGTCATTTGAATTAAATTTTTCAAATGTAAATGGGTTACCTTAGTGCAGTGGTTTCCAACCTTTTCCAAAGTGCGGAACCGTATTGTGAGCAAAATTTTTTTTGCAGAACTCTTAGCTAAATTCAATTGTAATAAGTTTGTGTATATTATATAGTTACTTATATTGTTCAATTACAATACAATATTTATAATCATATTTTAATAATATTTATTAATGCTATTTTCAAGATAGAAAAAATAGTTTTGTTTAAGTAGCTTATTAAATTATTTCTCCTATGTTGTGACGCATATAAGATAGGGCCCTCATTTCTTCCTTTAAATTAAATTTATTCTTTCCCTTTTTTTATTAGTTTTTATGTTGGTTAATCTAGTTTTTCTCATTTTCAAGCATAAACAGTAATTTTGTGTACGATAATAATGGTAATACCTTGTAATTTATCCAATTACCGAGGAACACGAAATACTTACGGAACACCAGTGCCTTAGCGGATCTCTAAACCGATTTTATTTTGTAATTTTTTTTTTATCAATAAATTAGTTTTATAAAATGAATTTCAAAAATTTAGAGAAACGACGGAATTTTATATTAAAATATTATTTATTTATTTGCGACGATTAATTTCGCTTCGGATCAGGTCCGCTAAATAATAATTTTTTGTTATATGTAATCCTATCTCTTTATACTCTCCCCCTCAAAATTAATAGGACAGACTGTGTCTTTGGAAGACTTATATGAAATTGGATAATAGATAAAACATTATGAAATTTGAAGATTTATCCATTAAGACGAAACAAAAGATACAGATTGACCAATTACTTTTGAGGGGGATAGTATATCCCAAATATCCCCAGTTCCTTAGAGGTAAAGCTCTCGCTTCATGACCGACTTGCCAGTGAACACCACCCAAAGCGATAAAATTTAAATTAAATATATATGGATCGCTCTTATAAAAATTATAATTTGCCTTACTACTAATGTCTAATTGACCTCCGATGCCGAAATTTAAATTAAAAATAAATAAATGTGAAGGGAATTATTATTTTTTGTATTTTTTGGCATCTGAGGCCCTTTTGACTTCGTCCTTATTTATTAATATTAATTGTTAGCCAATATAATATAAATAGATTTTTGTCGCTCAGGACGACAAGCGAACAACTGACCTTTGGTACTTGAGAGGAATCCTTTACTCTGCACCAATGGACAGGGCTTGACATCTTTTAGCTCATTTGAAAAGAAGAAAGTAATTGCCCCAAGTATTTTGAATATAAAATTTCTTTCACACAAGAATCAACATGAATGAAGGGTATAAGTTCTTTGTCTCGGATACTGCAACAAAAAAATCAACAAGAAATTTTTTTTGTAATTTAATTTAATAATTGCACCGAAAGAATACATTAAGGCCGGTTTAAATTTGATCGAACATTAATTGGGACTTTTGCAGAGCCCAATTTGTTTTTTGCAATTATTTCATTTTTATTTTTTATTTTTTTCTAACAGGAATTTTTTTTTTTTTTTTTGAGGGAAAAGCCTTAAATTAAAGGCTTAAAAACCCTCAATCCTAACAAAAAAAATCAT
>JAAAKE020128659.1:0-13057 GCA_010014785.2 Anisolabis maritima | reverse complement strand
GAAGCCCGAAGCCTAGATATGTGCTGCCTTGTGTAACATTAACGAAATAATTGATTAATAAATCCTACAAATATAGGATATATAAAAAATGACTAAATAATTCCTTTTGTGGAGAAGTGAAAAAAGTGCCGGAATGACAAGTTTATTAATAGTTAATGGTTAGCTCATATATATTCGATGAATAATATTATCAGCCACCTTTATTTTATAAATAAAAAACTCTCCAAACGTCTGCAGTGAGTGGTCAGGTCCATGGAGCCAAGTCAGATATTAAATTGCCTCTCCCCTCCCTTCCTCGCAAAAAATTATTCTAGACCACGTTAAAAATGAAACTTTGAAAAATCCTTTATTCAAATGAAAATAAATAGAGGATAGAAAGAGAGGAATAAACAAACATTAAAAGGATGAGCCTCTAATGTAAATAAAAACATAAGGGCTCATCCTTTGGCTGCTTACTCCTCTCTTTCATCAGCATCAAAAAAAGATAAAATGAACCGAAGAGAGTCGATTGGCCAGCTGGATTAAGATTGGGATCCAATTCTTTGGCTCGGGTTTCTTTTTGAAAAAAACTTTTCAAATATGAGATCAAATTTTTCAAATTTAAAGTTAATCAATCCAGGAGGCAAAAATAAATTTTAAACTTTTGTTTCATAATCCAAGGATTATTGTTTTTCTTCCCTTACCTTACCAATTTATTTAAAATAATACCAATTAATATAAATAAATATAGATGCACAACGCCTGTTGCCAATTTACTATTTCGTTAAATAAATAAAATTAAATATTACCGGGAAGACAAATTAAATAAATAAATTTTTTAAGAATCGTAGATTGAAGAGGCTGGTGTATAAAGAAAAGAAGAATAAGCCAGAAAGTTTTCCAACTTAGTTGGGTATTTTTTTTTTTTTAATTTAAAAGTGAAATGCACTTGAAAGAACAACATCCTTGGTTTATAAAAAGTGGTTTGTTGTTTCAAAATAATTTTATATACTAGAAAATATAATAATAATATATATTTGCATTTGTTATATAACACAATATAAATACAAAAGATAGAAACACCTCTTAAGTTAATAATGACTAACATAAAAAGGCTCTAATAAAAATTATTATTATTTAACAATTGCATATTAAATAAAAATGTACTCTATGATATTTTCTGATCTAATTATAAAATTGTAACTACAAGGCTCGGCAATTAGTCAAATTACACGATCCATAGAAAAGAAATGTGACTTAAGATTTCTTTTACGCCTAATAAAACTTTTCACAATAAAATTTCAAGTAAGTATTTCATTGTTTAAAATAACTTGACATGAGAAGATTAAAATTAGAGATTCAGGCGAATAAGTAAAAGATCAAGATTATTTATGAATGAATGCACAGACGGGGTCAAAGGTAATCTATATTTTTCATCTTGTTTTAACTTCCTTGAGTAGTTTATATATTATTATAATAAATAATTCATGCAAAATGCCTTTAGGTGGCACTACAATTTAAAAGAAGAAGAATATAAATATTCTAAATATTTTTTAGTTATTCAATAAAAAGTATTTGAGGGTTAAAAAGTATTTGAGGCCTTTGAACCATTTTCAGGATTTTTCTTTTATCAATTTATTTATAGAAGAAATAATTTGGAGAACAAATTACAAATACTATAAAATGCAAGGATCACTGAAAGAAATTAAGGAATTTTAAAGATACAATGTCCTAAAATAATTACGAAACTGAGAAATCTGATATTTTTATACTTAACCTTTGTAATTCCCATACTACAGGGTGGAAAGTGAAGTGTTATATTTAATAAAGAAATTTAAATAAAGTAATTAATCAGTCAATAGGAAATTTTTGGCCAGCCAAAGTCAAAGGAAATAAAAAACGTGAAAAAAAAAAAAAAATAAAAAATTTAAGTTCGGAGCACACTCACATCATAGATCATCTTATCTTTGGAATGAAGATGGCTTGGCCGAAATATTTACAAAATAAATGAAAACCAGAAACCAGAAAAAAGGCTGGTATTATTTCTCACCGATCTAAATCGCATAATCGGCAATCATCATCATACAAAGTTTTAATAAGATATACAATCAAAATCACTTTCCAAAAAAAGAAAAAATTTACTCAAAAGTCCATATAAAACAAAAATTTTATTGTCCTCCCTCCCACCTCTTTGGCTCCTATTGCCTTTTAATATTGAAAATTAAGTGCATCTTTCAACATTGAATCCATCTAAATTAATCAACAAGAGATCTGTTGTCAATGAAATGCAATTCGTGTGAATCTTGATGGACATTTATTAAGAAATTCAAATACCAACTGATTTCGTGGTGCAATATGTTCAACTTTGACACTCGGAGAAAAAAAAATATTGACGGATTGATAAATCTTAAAAAGGCAAAGCTCTGACCCTCTGATTGCAAATAAAAATAAAAAAACGCTCAATTGGTTATGGACTTTAGAAAGGACCATTACTGTAGTTTGGACATTAGCATCATCATTAAGATGAGATGAACGGTGGATGACGCCATCGTAAAAACGCGGAATTGATCGCGATCAACTTCAATAAATTGCAATTTGATTTTTATATCCTTTTAATGGATTACCTTGGAATAAAAAATATCCTTCAAATGTTTATCAAGTGTTTTTATTATTATTTTTAATTGCAATCCCAATTAATGATAATTTTATCAAAGGGGAGTATGAGTATGATTGAGTAATTTATAAATAAGAATTTTATGAATTAATTTAAAAGATAAAATGTTTTAACTAGGTTTAAAATTAATATTATAAATTGTCAAAAGTAGTGGAATCTACAGTTGACCTCCAAAAATTCTTTTTTACAATTTTTTTTTGCCTTTTCGCCATATAAATATTAAACGATAAATAATTTATTTATTTACGATACAAAAATCCAGATATATTTATTTATACCAATTGGTATCCAATTGAGTTAAATAAACTGTCTGGGATCCGAACCCACACCCCTTGGCTTTTCAGGTTAGAGAATGTCAGTATCTTTAACCACTCGACCAGGGGGAGGGCAGTTTTTACAACAAATAAATATTAAAACAAAAGGTGGTGGGAGGTTTGAAAGTTGAAAAGTTTAATCAAGTTATGGCGGCTTGCGGTTTAGAAGAAAAATAAAATACTTATATTTTTGGTCGACTTTTTGGGTGCAGGTCGCAACTCAAAAATTGTTAAAAATTACTAGTCTGTTGTTGTGTTATAATACATAAAATATTTGAACAATATTATGAATAAAGGCATCATTTTATATGTGTGAAAGGGTTCTGTTGAGTTATTTTTGGTCATGCGGAAGAGTACGACTTGCATCCGGACCATCGACGGAAAAAATAAGTATTTTATTTTTCTCCTGCCTGCACAATCTTTTTTGTCATCATCTTATTAAAATTTCTGAAAAAATTGATTAAGATTATAAGATTTAAAAATTTTTTTTGTTTTCTAGATATGGAAGCATAAGGTCCAACGGACCTATAATGACCAGTGGTCACATGCATCCAGGAATAACAGTAGAGTAAGAGCTCTCTCTGGGGACTTTAAAAGGTGCTTTGGAGGTTGGACTTGAAATATTGGAGATTTTAAGTTGGTAGCAGGGAGGTTGCTTCAATCATGGGAGGTTATGAGGATAAAAGAAGAGTAGAATTGATTAGTTCTGTGGGACGGAGTTTCCCCAGAAATCAATCGACTTTAAGAACGTGCAATATCATCGTAAAAAAATTATTACTTAAAACTTCTTTTAAAATTTTTCAAATTTATTGATTAAGATTATAAATAAAAGAACCATTTCTGGGGCTCCGTCAAAAGTTGACAAATTTACACCATTTAGTAAGGGTAGTACCTCGATCTGTACAGATTTATTAATTTATATATTTTTTACTAATGGTGGCATCCATAACTTTAAGTTGATAAGCCCCAAGTTGTCAATCAATAAACAACTTGTCAAAAATATTTTTAAGAAAAATGGAAAAAAGGCCATAATGATATTACAGAAATGTATATACAAACCGGCAAAAAATCAAAATGTCCGATATTAAAACTTTGTTTTAATAAAAAATATATTGGTGCCAAGAACCCGCTATTTTATATAAATCGACAAGAACTGCAAATCCCCCCACTCTCTCTTTGCTTGAATATTTATTTGTAGTTAGAAGTACTATTTGATAAGCATTTTTTATAATCATATAAATTAAAAAAAAATTGATTAATAAATAAAATTAAATATTACCGGGAAGTAATTATGGGATTGATTGACAGGCCACTGAACCAAACCACCATTTTACTACTAAGTATATATGTGTATAAATTTATATGAAAAAAAAAATAATTAGTTTTATATAAATTATTTTGATCCTTTACGTTCATCATTCATCATTTATGTTCAATGTAAAAATTTTTTATTGTATAATGCCCTATATGTAAAAATTATAATGATAGACAGGCGGACACAAGGCTATTATATATTTGGAATATGAATTTGTCAAGGTAATAAAAAGTAAACAACATCAAGAATTTTAATTTGTCATTTTATGTTTTTTTCAATATTATTATTTTAAGGAAAAAGTTCCATAAAACACCGTACAATAAATTTTGTTTTGTAATTTTGACAATTTTACTGTTAATAATTTAAATATTAACAGGTTAGTGCTTTTAATAAATGCTGTATTTCCTGTACAGAAAAATGAAGTTTTTTTATTATTTATTCCTAATTTTTATTTATATATTCTATTTAATTATTTATTTACCTATCTTTTATAATGTTAAAAATTCTCTAGATAGGCATAAATAAACAGTGGCTTGTCAGGGAGAACTCCGCTATATCCTAGCCAGCTAGCCTTTATACTTAATAAAAAGTAAAAATCTATAGTACAGATGCTCCTCTACTTACGACGTTCCGGACAGCCGTTCGTAAATCGTTATTTAAAATCATTTTAAGAGTACGGTACTGTTATTCAAATCTGCAAGACTCGATAATACTGCACTGTATCAAAATTAATAAATGTTTTATTATTCTAAAATCCATTAATAATGATATATATCATCGCCATACATTTATTTTATTATTATGTTTTAATTAAGTATAAACAACTGGGTTGGGGGAGTGCGTATGGTACTGTGTACTGTGAATGCTGCGGGTGCGCGGTGTGACGTCAGTAGTAGTAAGACACAAACGAACCTAATTTAGACTTGCGGTCATGTTTGTTCGTATGTCTGAAAGTTCGTAAATATTCTTCTTAACACCTCTAATTTTTATAATTGCCAAATCCAAAGAAAAACGGAAGTTTTTTGTGTTAAAAAAAGGAAATAAATCAGAAGTTACTTATTTACTTGTCATCCATTCATTATTCAACGAACGACCTGTGCATTGTTTTTGAGCTTTCGATCTTTTTTTTAATGTAATTAATCAAGAGTTATTTGCTCATGCGGGTTCAACTAGTCTTACGTAAACTTAAACTATTTCCCTTTTAATAATTTTTTATGCACGTGAAGTATGCATTCTCTAATAGAAATAAAATTCTAACTATATAGGTAATTTTAAATTTTCTAATAGCCACATGAAAAAAATAATAGTTAAAAGTGAATATAAGGAAACAAATGAAATGTTTACTACCACTTTTTTTATTTAATAATTAATTGAAGATTTTTCCCTTACACTTTATTATTATTAATTTGATAAGTTTTATTTCTATTGAAAAAAATTATTCATAAAAAAATAGTGTTTCATAACCGTTAAGGCAAAATTATTTTTATACTAAAATAACATTTGATGTTGAAAAAGATGATGGACTATGTGATCTGTGTTTGTTTTGGATGTATGGCACCCAGGTTGTAAAAGGTGAGAAGAAAAAACTTGGCTTTTCTCCTATCTAGATATTATTATTAACTCGATTCGGTTGCGTCTTCCGACTTTCATCAGGACAAGGACAAATCTATCTCATTCATTTCTCTGAGAATCCCTGAGAAAAATCCTATATGGCATTAGTCGTGCTGATTCATAAAAATAGATTATGTGAATCAGTGAGAATGTGATGTTTAAAGGAGAAAAATCAAGTTTTTTTTACTTCTCGTTTTTATACCTATATGACCTTAAAAGTCAAGGGGTGTGAGTTCGGATCCCAGGCAGTCCGATGAAAATTTATTTAAATCATTTGGATGCCAATTGATATAAATAAATATGCCTGGATTACAAGTATCGTAATAAATTTTAACATGTATCGTTGAAAAGTCTATATGGCCTCAGATGCCGAAAAAGAATTTTTAAAAATGTAAATATGTATGTAAGGGAAAAAATGTTTATAATAATATAAAAATACTTATCTCATTTGTTAACATTTCCGAGCCAATCGCACTCATCATCTGGACAAATAATTAAAATGACTAATAATATTAATATAATGAAACAATTCGAAATCTTATTACTTTTTTTATAATTCTAAATTCATTAATTAATGATATGTCCTGTTAATGAACGCAATCGGAAATGAAATTGTTATAAGTGAATTTTTTATTCATCAATTTACAATTTCAATTAGTGAACCGAAATAAAATTTTACGACTAAAAAAAAAAACAAAGATAGAGAGATTTGATTGATATTTCTTAAAATTTATTTAACACTCTGGAATAGTATTAACAAGTAAAATATAAAATTGTTACGCCAATCGATCATTTTTGCCAGGCAAGATAATTATTTATTAAGTAGATTCAACCGTAAGAGTGCTTAGGATTATTCTGATATAAGATAATGGTGAACAAGAAGAGGTATTTGGAATCACTAACTGTTCCCTGTTTTAGAGGTATATTTTATAAACTTTAGGTCTTAATGGCTTTATCTATCAAACGAACTAGATTGGTTAGCAAGGTTAAATGTGTTTGAACTGCTGAGCATATAATTTTTTTTTTTGTAGGAAACAGGAATATTATAGTGCAATTTTTTCTACGAAGAAAAATTAATTCAATTATTGCGGACTCCTGTTGATAACAAGGTTAACTTAACGGACTTGCATATAGGAGATGTTAGATTCGTAAAGATTAATTTCATTAAATTTAAATTTAAGAGAATATGTCTATTATTAATAGGAAGCATTTATTTCAAGGAATTATGGTTGTATTGCGTCGTCCTTATGAAGTACTGTTAAATATTGAAAGCCTTGTTCACTGAAGAGAGAGAGAGGGAGAAAGGGAACATTTAGATAGGATTACAGTCAAACATTATAACGAAAATTTACAAAATTTTATATAGCTTATCTATTAAATAATGATCAAAGTCACCAATCCACTCAGCCAAAAAATGCTTAATTTGAAGTTCAAATTTGAAAAATATCTCTTTTACAATACTACTTTTAATGAAAAAAAAACTTGTGAAATAATACTGACATTCTGGTAATTATTTTAACATCTTTAGTGTTAAAAATTTTTTATCTTTCTTTTAAGTCATCTTTTGAATGGGAACTTTAAATGCAGGTATGCGGTGTTTTTTACGTGGCCTGCTGGCTTAATTTTTAAATAAAAGATGCCCTCTCCCTTGGTACAGAGCTAGAGGACTGGCTTCACGAATCAAAGGTCAGTGGTTCGCTTCATGTCCTGAGCAACAAAAATTTATTTATATTTTATTGACTACCAATTGGTATAAATAAATAAGGACCAAGTCTAAATGGCCACATGTCGATAATGACTTAAAAAAAAAAAAACTTTTAAATAAAAGATAATTCTCATTAAGCCCAGAGGTCAAAGCTATATAAAAGAAAAAGAAATAGAAAAAAGGTAGGAGGAAGGCCATAAAGCATGTAGAGGAATCCAAATGAAAGATTGTTTTTCGTCCCAAATTATTTTTTGCTTCTGTCGACGTTTCAGGAGTTATGCATCAGGATATAGACCTTTAAAATAAAGTTTTTGTCTCCCACAATCGTCATGAATATTGTAAAATTAAAATAAATTTAAAATAAATTGTACCGATTGAAACCACACAGCGAGACAATTTATGTATTGTAAATTTGCAATATTTTGACGATTGTGGGAGGCACGAACCTTATTTTAAAGGTCTATATTCTGAAGATGGGTGGTGCATAGCTCCCGAAGCGTCTACAGAGGCAAACAAATTTTGGCTGAAAAACAGCCTTTCATTTGCATTCCTCTATATGTTCATATAAAGAATTCCAGAAACTGGAAATTATCTTACAATTCTTAATATATATAGCTTTGGTCCATTTAATTTATTGTTTCTTATATTAATAGCAATGGTATCTATCCTGGAGGCAGATGGGATGTAGACTAGAAGAAAAATAAGTGACAGAGGGGGGGGGGGGCTTGAGTAGGCCGAGAGTTATTGAGCTTAGCGATATATAAGCAAGACTTCTCAGCTATCTTCAATATATGAAGTAAATTAATAAAAAAATTTTTTAATTAGGGAAATAATTTCGTTATTTCTGCGAGCTCTGGTTGAATCAAATCAAAGAGCCTCCACCTATTTAACCACTCCTTAATAAATTATAAGTGGTTATCAAAAACATATTAGGAGGATATATCTTTACAATATCAAGATCGCCATTGAAAACTAACACTGAAGTGCTAAATTGAGAGAATAAAACTCTAAATCGATAAATAAATAAATTATAAAATATTATATATAAAAGATGTAATGAGAAAATTTTTATTGTATTTAACAAACACACTCCTGGAAGAGAGCGAGAATCCTCTCCCAGGAGTGGATTAAAGTGTAAAGTGCAGTCAAATCTAATGTTCACATGAATTTGTGAGCTTCTTGGCCCATAAAAAAATTAAAAAATAATTGCAATTAGATATTTTTATGCCAAGGGCCTTGGGCCATCGTGTTAATAAATTCATTGTCAGTGGTTTGCTTACCGTCTAAAATTTATTCAAATTACATTGGTTACTAATGGATTTAAAAATTTATGGATGAAGTCTAATTAGCCTCAAGTCCCGAAAAAGATATTAAAAAATCCACCTATGTCCTAAATATAAAACTCTCAAAGTTATTCTGATTAATAATATAATATACAATAAATTATAATATGTATATATATAATTCTTGTTTTTTTTTTTTTTTTTTTTCTTTAGAAATAAAGAATATTTTTAATCATTCATTTGTTTAAACAAAGAATATTTGATAGAGTTCAAAATAAAAAGAGTCCACATATTTCTAAAACTTTGTCAATTCATCTGCGAATTCGTTTATCAAATTTTGGCATTTCCAAATTGAAATTTGTAAATTTATTCGTAGAGTATAAAATAAAAGCGGAGCGATGAAAAGAAAAACATTTTGAAATTTCCAACAGTAAAAACCCATTTCTTCTTATATGAGAAATATACTTAAGAGGTGTGAATTATAAAGAATTGATAAAAAGAAATGAAGACTCACTATGGCAGATTTGCCGGCATGCACTGGGTGTTTTTATTCGTCGGTCAACGCACCGACTGGGAGGATAGAACGTTCCCCTGGCTGGCTTGTAGGTAACTGAATTACCTGACAGTTGCACGTGCAACGAACGGGCGAGGTGAGGCGAGGGTCAGCAGCCGGAGGAGGAGGGCAACTTCAACTTCAAGAGCATTCATTCCTCCTCCTTCTCCTTAAGATGAATAAAAGAAAAAAATCAACATCTCACGATTACGAAGACAATAGAACCAATAAAAATCAAATAAATCAAAACAATTAAAGAAAAGTTCTGATTTACCTTTTCCGATAAACGCATTCTTGCTTATGATATAGGCTCTGGTCTGAAGTCCGATAAAACGTGGAGAACAATTTAGAAAAGAAAATGACCTTTTAGGACTTTTATATTTTTAATTATTTAAAAAAAAAATATTTTCCAATATATATTTAAAACCTGCATGTCTCCTGGAGGAGAGGTAGAGATCTCGCTTCACGTTCCAAGTGTTATTGGTTCGCATCCCGATATGAGCGAGAAAATGTATTTAAATTATATTGGCTATCAATTAATTTAAATAAATAAAGATGGAGTCTAAATAGCTTCAGTTGACGAAAAAGACATACCTATATATGAGCTTTGGAAATTTTTATGATTTAATATACCGTATACTTATGCTTGGAATCATAATGTTCAAAAATGTTTTCTTGAATTTAAATCCGGCTATTGAATAATGGTAACCGTTAATCCAGTCAATAGAGTATTTAAATCATTTGATTCAAATCGATAAAAATTTATTTAAATCAAATGGCTACCAATAAATACAAGTAATGTATTTGGCCTCAGGTGTCGAAAGGCAAAAAATAAATAAAACATTTGTTGAAATATTCTTATTAGTAAAATTATATTAGGTAAAAACTAAACATCAATTTGTTATTTTAAGCAAATTTATAGTCTTGAAGAAGGCAATTAAAACAAAAAACTTCAAAGACAAATAAAAGTTTTATTTTGGCTGCTTTAAGAATTGGCGTAATGAAGTAGAAATATGCAGTCCTTGATTAAGTCTGGGCTCATATTGAGTCATGTACAACGTGTGTGAAGTGACACCCTCTTTTGTAATGAAGAGAAATAAGACAACGCAAATTGTTTAAACGACGATCCCCAACGCAGTTTCATAGGCTACTAAGGAGCGTGACATCTTACAAGTATCATACACACCTCAATATGTGCCATGTCTTACAAAAACAAACAAACAAGCTTTTTGGACATTTAATGACGTCCAAATGACTCAAAATAAAAGTCAGTTGAAGAAAAAGGCAAAAAAAAAAGTTCATACAATAGCTCGCAAGTAAGTCATTTCAGTATTCAGTCCTTTTAAGTTTTCTTTATCAAGGCGAAACAGTAGACATAAATAAAATTGAATTTATCTTGATAGAAATTCTTAGTTTTGTCGTTAATATTTTAATAATTGTTTCAGATAATATGTGCGAGATAAGTACTTTAACTAGACATATTTAGTGTCTCAGAGACTCGAACCAGGGCTTTCAACTTTCGCGGCGGTTATGCTGCCCTTACATCAAAAACCCCAGACAAGGGGAAAACATCCCGGTCATCAAAATTTATGTAATAAAGTGAAATGAAATTTCTCTCGTAAGCAAACTCCTTGGATTGATAACTATTCAATATTTAATAATTGTTTCAATTATTAGGTATAAATCTAAATATAATAAGAATCATTAAAGGCACGAAATTTATTTAAAATATTTTAAAAAAAACTATAATTTAAATAAATTTAGATTATGGTTATCATCAAATGAAATACACAATTTATCGTTTCTGTCTAAATGGCCTCCGATGCCGAAAGAAAAAAAAATGAATTATTTTTAATAAGGTTTATTTTAGAATAGTCAAAATGAATTAGAAAAGAGCAAAATTATTTCAGCTTGACCTGGACCAAAATGAATAAATCGTGGCGTGCGGTTTTATCTTGTGACTGACAAATGAAATATAAAATTTGAAAGTAATCCGTCTACCCTGACCTGAGATATTTGACCCGAAAGGTTTAAACATAGTCGTTTTACAAGGTGATTCTGGAAAAAAGAATAAAATGGTAAATTAGAGACATGAAAGATTTTGTTGTAGAATATTGAAAATCAATTTGAATAATGAAATAGCTCCGGGAGAGTAGTTTTCATTCAATTATAAATTAAAATTTCATAATCACCTAATAAACATCGTTTCTATGTGTAAATAATTTTGTAAAAAATTAACGACATTTTGATTAAACCTGGTTCATTTTGCGTTTTATATAAGTTCTATATAATAATAAGTTGTATGAATTTTTCACTTATAATCATTCAACATAAGGTTATATTTGAAATCCATATGCATTTCTCTAATAAATAGTGGCGCCTACTTAAATTAATATTTTTTAATTTATCTCTTGAATATCAAGCAATTATTAAAATTACATTATTATGTAGGATTTTTTACGAGGCGTGAGCATTAATTCATATATAGTCTTTTGCTTTGCCTCCATTCCGCACTGTGGGATCGGCATATAATTATTTATATAGAATATATTGGACAAGAGCTATTTTTATTTGGGGAGGTTAATATGAGATGTACATATATGAAAACCAAAATTGGCATATTTATTATATATTATTTTTGGATGTACATCTCCTAAAATCTCTTAAGACTAAATTAAAAAAAAGATATAAAGCTTGCCCAATTTATTTTGATACGCATAGAAGACTTATGTATCATCTGTTAACCTGAGAAATATACAAACTTATCTTCTGATTGATCTTAGTAGTTATACAATTTACATAAAAACACACCATTTGCAGGATCCATTTTTCTTTGGCTCAGGGGAGACAAAACGAGTTTTTCCGTTTAAATCTCAAAATGGATTTTTTTTTTGCAATTGCAATACTTTCTTACTATATATTACATAAATAGGCAAGATAAAGTAAAAATTAATTATTTAAATATACAGGTCGATAAAAAATGTAAAGTTGTCGATTGCACACTCCTTGGCAGATTTATGAAAAAATCTCATAAATATAATTAATCAATTGTTAGTAAGTTATTAATAAGTGAGTCACAGTTATTAGTTCGAAGCCTAAAGAATTGTATGTACCTACTCTAAAATGCATTTTAACTTGTCACGATAATAATTATTATTAATATTTCTAATTTCTTAATTAAGTTAGATGATTATATGTTTACGTTCAATTGCACATCTTAAGAAATTTAGAAATTAACTCTTCAATACACTTGGTAATTACTTTATTGTAATCAGGATTATACATGACTTTAGTTCACAAACTGAGGCTTCCGCATCTGAGTGTTAATAAGAAGGTCAAACCGAATTCCCAAAAAGGAAAAATAAATCAGTAGTTTTGAAAAATGTTAAACGAAAATTCAAATTAGGATAAATGTTGAACGAGGTCAGAAAAAAAAATTCTGGTGGCGCATAGCGATTATTTTATTAATATTATATTTTAATTAGATAAATGTTTGTATTGTTATATTTTTAATCATAGAGAAAGAGAGAGAGAGGCTCTTTAGCCGGGTGGGGAACCGGGAATGGGTTAGAGAACCCGAAACCGGCAGGGAATGGTGTGTGCCATTAGTGCACGATACACCA